>JAFBJS010006792.1:128310-255201 GCA_016785265.1 Paraplagusia blochii
GTTTTTTTATTATTGTCTTAAAGCAACGACGGTAAGGAAGAAAACCTTTCTGGGCTTTTTCTGTCTCAGCTAATAGAATGTGTCTTTAAGTGTTCTGTCCTGCTCTTCTTCTCTCAAATATTTCATTAATTTATCTTCATCCTCTTATCCGTTGCTGTGCCTCAGGGGCAGCAGTCTCCATGACTGTCACCCAAATTACACTGCTCCATACTGCAAGCCTTCCTGTGGATAGTGAGCTCACTGGAATGTATGGTGCTATGCTCACAGAACCTGGATCTCAACCTGGCAGTTGATGGATTAGAACCTGAAACCTTGCGGACCCAAGTCTGCCTCTTTAACTGCTAGGCCACTGGTTTGAATGTCTCCATCTCTATGAAGGTGTGACCTGATGGAGGAAGCACAGGGCAGAGACAGAGAAGAGATTTTCATCAATCCATCTCCACTTCCTTTTTTATCTAATAGCTCTAAGGATGGCCGCTAACATCGGTCGATGGTTATTATTAACCTGACACTGGCATAATTTTGTAATATCTATAGGAATCGTTATCTGCTTTATGCTCCATGTATAAAAAGGTGTTGACACAATGCCTGTATTTCACCAATTATGTGTACTCTAAAAATTGCTTTAGGGATAAGGGCTGTTTAGTACAGGCACTAGAGGGCAGCATCGCAGCTCATGCAAAAAAAATCCACCAATTTTTATCTGCTTATCATTTACCAGGTTACAGAGGCTACCAGCGCCACCCAAATCCCACTATACCATACTTTGAGCCTTGCTGTGGGTGGTGAGCACTTCCCACTGAAAGTTATGTGATAGTGGATGGTGCAGAGCACATCAGTGGGAACTATGGGATTTGAACCTGAAACCTTGCCAACCCAAGTCCACCACTAGGCCACCACCACCACTGCCTTAAATATTTTTATTTAATATCATATTCTACTGTATGTATTTGATCAGGGTTTCGTCAAATGATGGGTCCTCTAAAAATAGATTTGGGGATAAGGGCCGTTTATTACAGTCACTAGAGGGCAGCATAACAGCTCATCTTATGGATCAATTAATTTTCATCTGCTTATCCTTTACCGGGTCACAGGGGATGCTGGTGCCGCTCAAATCATACTATACCATACTGTGAGCCTCCTTGTGGGTGTTGAGCATTTCCCACTGGGAGTTATGTGATTCTGGGTGATGCAGGGCAACCTGGTGGATTAGAACCTGAAACCTTGCCAATCCAAGTCACCATCCTTAACCACTAGGCCACCATCGCTGCCTTATATATTTTTTTTATTCATTATCATATTCTACTGTATGTATATGATCTGGGTTTTGCCAATTACATGTACTCTAAAAATAGATTTAGTGGACGGCTGTTTATTACAGTCACTAGAGGGCAGCATGGCAGCTCATCTCATGGATCAATTCATTTTCATCTGCTTGTCAATTACCGGGCTACAGGGGCTGCCAGTGCCATCTAAATCATACTATACCATACTGTGAGCCTCCTTGTGGGTGTTGAGCACCTCCTGAAGGTTATGTGATTGTGTATGGTGCAGGGCACCTTAGTGGCAACCTGGCAGCTAGTAGATTTGAACCTGAAACCTTGCCAATCCAAGACTGCGTCCTTAACCGCTAGGCCACCAGTGCTGCCTTATTTTTTATTATTATTTAATATCATATTCTACTGTATCTATGTGATCAGACAATGTCGTTTCTTTCTGATTTTTTTTTCTATTTCTTCCATTTACAGGTATCTGAATGGAAGTTCTGTATTGCAGCTCGGAGGGGTCAGTGAGAACATATCCTATGAATATCCACAGCTGCAGCACAAACACTTCACCGGCTGTATAAGGAACCTGCTCGTGGACAGCAAGGTGAAGCATTTATCAGTTTTATGTGCACATTAGTGTCAGGCCTGTTTATAGGGCCTGAATGTAGATGAATATATTTTGCTTTTGGGTTAGCTTTTATCCTTTACCTGCTCAGACAACCAGAGGGCGGATTTCATGTTGGAATTTGAATTTGACCAAAGACATAATAAATAATCCATGCGTCCGCTTTCCACTTGTGCCCCTGATTAATCTCCCCACGTCTCAGATCCTTGTTATCAATATGCAACCTAGAGAAAGTCTGCGTAGCTCCGCAAAGCTCTGTTTCAATCCCAGCTACAATGGATGGCCGGGAGAAAACTTTAAAACAGTGTTTGAAACAAACATTTATTGTTTCAATGTTAATCAACCAGACAGGACTTTCAGGCAGGTTAAGGACATTCCCACTCCCACAAAGCATTTTCAGAACAGGCATTGTTTGTATGCACGATCCAATTATTTCTCTGCAGTTTGTTGGGGGTATTGCTTTGTTTCTTGCTCCATTACCACCACCTTGAATAATGGCTTTACGTGGGGCCACTGTGGCGTGTACTGGGTAACGTGTTTTTAACTCATGTGTAATTCTTTGATACTTTTACTTTTATTTATGATGCACGATAATTCACAAGATAGATGCACAGAATATGTATTTCATACAGTAGTACAGTTTGAAAAAGAACAAATTCTCCTTAGTTGTACTTTTCATTTCCTGCTTTGCTCAATAAATATTTACTATACTGCACATTTTCAGTAAGAAAAAAAATTAAAATTATTGTATAATTTTTATTTTATTTTTTTTCTACTGAAAATGTTCATAAGAGAAATGTCATTTTCCAGGAAAGACAAACAAAGATGTAATTTGTCAAAAATGAGATATGTGTTGGACATCTTTAATGATATACACTGACTTTTTTTTTTTCCATTTCAATCGCTCGTCATTCATCTTAAATGACGAAGAACAAAGACATCTGTTTGACTTCTATCCTACCAATAAATTATCTTCCCGTCCACACTGGTTTCTTTCTTTTCTTTATCACTGCAGCTCTACGACCTTGGCTCCCCAGCTGAATCCCTCAACACTGTGCCAGGCTGCTCTCTTATTGATGACCGCTGCACCAACGCAGGCCAACGTTCCTCCTGTGGTAAGAGGGGACACTGCCATGACCAGTGGGGGTCTTTCAACTGCCTTTGTGAGCCCGGGTTCACGGGGCCAAAGTGTGATCAAGGTAGGAGTGTTAAATTGTTTGAGATTAGAATTGGTTGGTTTGAAACGATTATATTTTTGTTCTAGATTAGATTAGATTATATCAGATTTGGTGGGATTGGATTGGATTAAATATATTAAGTGCATAATAGATTAGAATGGATTGATTTAGATTAAATAAGATTACATTAGATTATATTGAACTAGATTTGATCAGTTAATAATATTGGATTGGATTTATAAAGATTGGCTTTGTTAATATTAGATTAGATTGGAATACTTTTGATAGGACTGGATTAGATCAAATTGAATTAGATACAATTATATAAAATTAAATGAATTTAAACTAGATTAGATGGGATTAGATTAGATTAGATTAGATTAGATTAGATTAGATTAGATTAGATTAGATTAGATTAGATTAGATTAGATTAGATCAGATTAGATCAGATTGGATTTGCGCAGATTCGATATGATTAGATTTTATTTGTCTAGATTAGGTTGGATTAGTTTCGATTAAAGTAGATTGGATTGGATTGATCAAATGGGATTAGATTAGATTAGATAGGATTAGAATAGATAAAACTGGATTTGTTTAGATTAGTTTATATTGAATGGGATTAGATAAGATTACATCAGATTAGTTTAGATTTGGATAAGATTTATTTATATTGGATAAGATTAGTTTAAAATTTGATTAGATTGAGTAAGATTAGATTGGATGGCATTAGGTTAGATTGGATTTGATTGTATTAAATTTGATCGGATTAGATAAGACTGGACTTAATTAAATAAGAGAAAATTAAATTAGATTAGATTAGTCTGGATTAGATTGGGTTATTTAAGATTAATTAGGAATGGATTGGATGTGGTGTGATTTGATTTGATTAGATGTGAATTAATTCCCTCACAGTACTCTTTATATGGTGGGGCGGGCCCATTGTGAGAGGGCAGTGAGGTGTCAGAGGTAGCTTGTAGGGGTGCAATGGTTTTTCTAGTGAAATATGGTACACCAGATACAAGTGTACCACTGGTGTAATGCTTGAATCATAGCAAGCCTCCAGTTACTGGGTGGCAGACGGTTACACATACAGAACACATACAGTTCTTTATACAAATAGAAATACTTTGTGTTTTGGGGGTGGAGAATTGGGTATTCTACACAGACCGAGTGCTGGACAATATTGGTGTGCAATGTTATTGTAAAATGTGTCTGATAAACAGACACAAGATGTACCCAAGTCAATGCCATGTCTGAAAAGATACAACATAAATTGGACCGGGGTAACAGACACAACATTGGCCACAGGTGCAGGAGATCTGAACAACATTCCACATTCAGAAGTCTGACAAACAATGTCTGGTGATGTGACTGTAGAAGAAGAACATGCCTGGAACAGTAATGATTTGTTGGTGAGACTGCGGATAAGGTTCTGCTGTTGGACCTACCATGGTCAGAAACCTGATACAATAAATTCCCCCAGATGGAAAAGTGTGTCTTCAGCTTGTTTGTATAGACAACACTTTCTACAATAGTTCTTCAAGAATATTGGGGGTTGAAAACCTTTAGGTCCCCAAGAAGGAATCAGCAATATTTGAGAATCATTGCCCTACAGCAGGAAGATTGTGAAGATTGCACGTTGTTTTCTTTTTGTGGATTATATATTTCAATTCATTCCTCAATCCTAAAAGAAAGTGCATGTTTGGATATTAATATCCAATGACATTCTGTTTGGGATTTTTAGTGATGCAAGGTCTTCTCACTTTTTTCAAAATAATACCTTTTTGATGGAAAAAAAAAATTCTCTTTGCCTCATAGAGAGTGCATTCTATGACAGCGCCCCCCTAAATATTAGGTGGTAAAGGAGTGTTGAAAACATGGTACTGCACTATGTTGACCCACTCTCATCTAACAACTCAGCTCAGACTGGCTGATGAATTAAATCAATGAGTTTTGCCAAAATAGTGAATAAAAACAGTTACAATACAATTGAAATAAGAGGAAATAAGATATTAAAAAAATGTCACGTTTCAGTAGAGGTAAGATAAATCTCTTGTAGTACTTTGCAAGAACAGCATGTCCTCACTGTGGTATTGCTTTGTATTTCCCGCATGACAGCTAGATGAATTCAATAACTTCCTCCTTTTGTGTTTTTGACTGACAAGTGGCGCCAGAGTTTTCTTTCGACGGACGGAGCCACATCCAGTTCCAGCTCTCGTGGTCTCCCCCAGCCCGTCAGACCAGGATCCAGCTCGGTGTGCGGACACGGTCCGCCGCCGGAGTCCTCCTCAGTCTCCTCTCCCAGGAGCAGAATGAATATCTACGTTTGGAGGTGAGTCATGGCATCCCCTCACACTGACGGCTTTGATTGTTTGTGAGAGTCAAAGTAATCATCAGGGCTTGCAGTGTTATTGCCACAAGCTCTTGTCAAACAGAGAGTGATTAATATCAGGGTTGGAGACATATGGGTGGATACTGACAGGGCTGGTGATTGACAAATGCATCTTCTCAACAAGGACTTTAAGTACATTTGCACAGGCCTGAAGTTAAGCCTCTGCCATTTGAAAAAAAAAAAAAGTCAGACATCTTTTGTGCAAGGTTATTTCCGTCTCCTGCTAATGTCTCGGTTCAGGAAGATCGCGTTCAGTATAATTTCAGGGCAGAGTCTTCTTGAATCAAAGTCAGATCTCTTGCTCTGTACTTGAGGGTTTTGACACTACTTGCTTGGAGTGGTAAACTCAAAGTCATCCTGCTCCCTGCGCCAAGAGGTGGTGAAGTGGTGCTTTCAGGTCCTGATTTTTTTTTGCAGTATTCATGTCTTCTTCACTTAAAGGAACCATCACACTCCATATAGCTGACTTACATGTTCACGAGTTGATATGTTGCTTTGTTTCCTGTCACACTGTTTTTGTCTCAGTGACTGACAGACTGGATGTAAACAGAACCAGTGAGTGAACCCCCTCCCTCAGAGCTCCACCTTTTAATGTCACTGACAGTGGCGTTCAAAGACACTCTGGGTCAGCTGCCCCTACAGTGACAAACACCCTAGATAAAAAAAATATATACATACCTATTCTAAGAGACAATAACAATGAGCACACATATATAAAATACCAGGTCAAGAATGCTGTCTGGTATACAAAAAAAACTCTTGCTGTTTCTAGAGAGATTAGGACGAAGAATTAAGGTTGGAAATTAATTGAGAATTTGCAAATTCATTATTATTTCATACTTTTTTGTTATTTGAAAAAATCTAACTGAATAAAAAAAACAATTCCCCGGGAGAAATGAATCTGTCAAAATAAAAAGACTTACGAATAACAACTTTTGAAAATAAGCTTTTTTTTATTTTATTTTTTTTACAAGCCATGGTGTGTGAGAGAATGCTGAGGCAGAAACCTTTTTTTATTGTTGTCATGCAAAGCACACCGTGTTCAATTTCCTGTGGACACTCTTAAAAGTAAATAATGAAATAGATGGCAGCTCTGTCTAAATAACACATTGGACTGGAACAAGGAGTTGCTAAGTTTACTGAAAGGCACAATCAGTTTGCAGTTGCTTTTTAAAACACAGCACAATAATGCAAATATATTCGACCAGTCTAGATGTTTCTGTATTGTATTCTTCATATATTTCCCCAATATTTAACGTAGCCAGTGTGATCCAGATGTAGATGTGTATAAGAGACAGAAGGAACCATCACACTCCATATACCTGACTTACATGTTCACGACTTGATATGTTGCTTTGTTTCCTGTCACACTGTTTTTGTCTCAGTGACTGACAGACTGGATGTAAACAGAACCAGTGAGTGAACCCCCTCCCTCAGAGCTCCACCTTTTAATGTCACTGACAGTGGCGTTCAGGATGTCACAAACACAAACACACACACACACTCCTGTCGCTGAAAGAATTAAAGAGCAAAAGACTTTTCTTTCGGTGAGCCTGGAAACCACATGAGAAAAAACCAACATTCCCCTCCTTTGGTCCATCCTCACAGTGACAGGACCAGGGAAATACTTCTGCCTTTACGGTCTATGAAGTTATCTGCTGTAGAAACATCTGACGTCTCCCTGCAAGTGCACACTGTATTTTTTTCTCAACTCTTGCAAACTCGGGCAAAATCCTAAAGCGTTTGCAGACAAGAGTCTGAGGGATGGTCCCTATCTTCCCCCCTTCTTCCCCTCAAGCACAGATATTTGATCGTCTCTTTATGGGAAAAATAAGCACAAAGGTTAAGAGGGTTTGCTGTATCTCGGAATAAACGGCATTCAGCTCTCAAAGGACTCCCAGGTTCTGAACATTTGCTAATGCCGTCTTTGAAGAAGGTCTTTAAACTTTTATGCACCACTCTTTCAGTAACTACCAACTCTGAAGGAGATATATAGCTGACATTAGGGTTGTTTTTTGTTATCTCATTACACTGGACTAAAGCCCGTTGGTCGTCACAATTTTAAATTCCACATCAACGTTTTGTGTGAAATGGCAAGTCTGAGAATCTCTGGAGAAACTGTTGAAAGTTCATTTAAAAAAACTAAGAATTTTTTTTTTTTTTTCCTGAATATTGATTGAATCCATTGTCCTGTGCTCATTACTGCTGTGGTCTTGAGTGCATGGCTTAGGAAGTTCGCAGAGCATCGTCAGCTTTCTCCTGCTCCAAGTGCGTGTTTGTGTGTGTCCAGTAGGGGAGATACATTTGGAATATCCATGCTGAGGGAGCAATAGTTATTGCAGAATGAGCTGAAAGTGAATAATCTTGCCCCACTGTTTCCAATTAAGCTTTGGACATGTACAAGCTGCAGTTATGGGAGCCCCTCATTGGTTGAGACCATTGTGTTCTCTCAACCTTAACTGCTGAAGATAATTGTTGTTTCTTGTATACCTTCCCTTCGGGATGACTCTTGCTTCTGCCATGCAGTGATGTGTGCACCGGCGCAGCAAAAGTATCGTGCCTAAGAAATTGCCCTATTAATTTTAACCTGTAAATTTTTTAAGCCATTTCTCTGGCCCTGTTCACTACAGAATGTTCTCCCAGCAGCTAAATCTAACAACAACTTGTTTGGCTTATCTGCCATGACATTTTCTCTACGGGATGTGATCTACTTCTCAATATGTTGTTGTGTTCTACATTTTTGCCCATCAAGTCAGAGCGTCATGAGGGAGCTGTGGATCTTGGCCGATTTTGTGTCAGCTATCGAAATAACCTAATTCATATTGTCATATAAATCACTCATATTACAAAGCTGATAACGTCATGACCAGATATTGCACCCATTTGAAAACTGTATTTTTTTTATTTGTTTTTTTTTTTTTTTAAAGTTAAATAAAATACAATGTTTTTATCCAGGTGGTGCAGGGTCTCCTGGCAGTGTTCTACAACCTTGGCGATGGAAACTACAACATTTCTCTGCCCTACTATCGTCTGGATGACGGGGACTGGCATGAGGTGCGGTTGGATCGATACGGCAGAGAGTTCACACTGTATCTTGACGGCGGCGGAGGGCGTCGACAAGTTACAGCCTCTCCTGGACGGAGCCAGGAAATCATAATAGATCCGTCAGTGGTGATGATTGGAAACTCTTTCCCATCAGGACACAACAGAAGTTTCCTTGGTGAGTATCTGCTTATGCCAAAAACCACTAATCGTGGTTTTTCATGTTTATGAAGGATAAGCCGTAAGGTGCAGGCTATTGTTTCATTGCACACCGGCGTCTTCAAACTATCCAAACTAATAGATTAAAAAAAAAAAAAACAAGTTAAAGCAAGCTTACAGCAAAAAAAATCCGTATTTGCAGAACTAGCTTCTTTGGGTTGTAATAAGGTCTGCGCACAGGATTGTGCCAGACCAGGCATGGGCAAACTTTTTGACTCTTGGGCCACAATTGGTCTTAAAATCGAACACAGAGAGGGACGAGTCCAGAGCAGAAAGATGGCGTGTTCAGTTGAACTAAGATAAATGGCACGTAAAAGTAATCAATAAAACCTAAAATTATACGTTTCTGATACCCTTTATGATGGCATCTACTGGGGAAACACATAACTGCAGGGAAAGTGTCATGGTTCATGGTGTGGTTGGCTGGCAAAAGTGTGAGGACCCAAATGGAGGAACTGGGGAGCTTTTCTTGAGTGCGGATGAGGCTCAAGCACGCAGACACATGGCATGACAACAAACATCCAACCAGAAACAATGATTCCACACTGAACAGATACAATGAACCCACAAGACTAAGTGAGGGAGAGGGGTATATATATATAAACAATATATTGTAGTGGACACTGACAGGAACAAAGAGACAATTTCTGGATCTTAGCACGCAACAGCGTGTCCTTTATTTCACTCGTCAAAACGACAACAACAACTCGCTAGAACCAAAACATACCCACAATACCCTCGACTCTTAAAGGGACAACGTCGTAATAACAGCAACAATACTATGGTGAATTATGACCGCATAATATGTCCATCTCTGACAGTGTCCACTACAATATATATATATATATATATATATATATTGTATATTGAGGGCACAGGTGAGACTAACGACAGAGACACAGGTGACTGTGATGAAAATTAACCAACGCCAGACAAAAGCAGGGAAAGGAAAAGAGACAGACAGACCTGACAGGAAGGTATAATGATGTTATAAATGAATTATGCAATTTGGACAAGGTTGACGGGCCGCATTTAAATCTTAGTTTGCCCATACCTGTAGTAGACCAATCAAGTAGCTCTGCGTTGTTAACAGTCCCCAGCCATCCATCCATCCATCCATCCATGTATCTATCTATCTCAAGGAAGGAAGGACAGAAAGCAAACTCCTTGTCATTGTGATTCACACTGATTCACACCGCATAAAATTTGATCTTTGCAGCTTTGAGTGTCTAGAGAGCAGTGAGTGCCATGCTCAATGGACCTCAGTGGTATCGAGACAGTTGGAGGATTAGGACCTGCAATGCTCGGGACACCACTAGACCACCACTGACCCATTGGAACAGTGATAGACTGACCTTACAGGACTTCTCCCTTCAGTCTTAACTTTGGGTTTCACACCTTACACTCATATAGTCACGATCTAGAATGTTAACGCTGAAATTCTCAGTCGGTTGCGGTACCAGAAGCTTTTTCTTTTTTTTTTTGCTTTATCGGATTCCTTAGTAGGTTGAGCATTTTTGCAATTACATGATAAGGATACATATATATTGGCAAAGCCAATTACACGAGGACCATTAGATTATCAAACACTCGATAGCATTAGATATGTAATGGGTTGGATCTCATCCTTACCGCTCACTAGAGGGTTCACACTTCACAGAATGCCTCCAGGGTATTTTGATCCCTTAGGTTGAAGTACATGAAATGAGCCAGTGACTCTTATCTGTATTTAAATGATATGTTCCCCCACCTTACGCCCCGCTGTGACGGAAAACCAACGAGCAGAGAATATCCAGTGAAAAGAAAATCAACTCATGCTGATAGCTTACCTTCAGGCTGTTTGTGTGTTTTCATGCATGCGAGTGTGCATCGGTCTGCAGGTGTGTCAGTGAGCCAGCCCGTTGTGTGTCTGTCTTTGTGTCTGTGTGTATGTTTGAGGTGATACCCCTGCTGTGACTTAAATGTGAGTTCATTAAAGATGCTGCCTGAGGTCTGGTGTTTCATTGTGTCTTTTGGCATTTTTACACTCGCTCTAAACTTTTTTTTTCTTTTTCTTCTCCCCTGTCGCACACTTTCCTTTTTACTCTGTTTTGCCAGGTTGTTTGCGAGATGTGAGGTTTAACGGCCGTCACATTTCCCTGGATGGAGAGCAGCTTTCAGAGGATCTTCATGTGGTCACTTCGCAGGGCGTCTCCGTCGGCTGCTCTTCAGAAGCTTGTCGGAAACACCACTGCTCGCCTCCCCTGGTCTGCGTGGATCTCTGGAGACATCACGAATGCAGGTTCTGTGAAAGCACTCAATGAATAAGTTCAGAAGAGAATGGGAAGCGAGGCGTCGTATTTACACACATACAATATCTGGAGCAGCGCTGTCTGAGCCCTGCTTATAATAAATATAACATCGGCTCCCACGTCGCTAATTATATTTACAAATGATGTTAAGAACCACATATGCCTTTTAGGTACAGATTTATTACGTGGAAATGGCTGACGTATTGAAACTGCTACAAGGTGGGTCACATAAGGTTGAGTGCTGTGCACTGTAGTTTCTGGCAATTAATTAGCTCAGGCAAACAGCCGGAAAGAAGGGAAACAGTTACACTACAACTTCAGATGGTATTACATGATCTCATTTCAATACAATTACCAAATTTCCTTCAATTGGTCTGAAAAATATTATTTAATTACTACAAATATTTTGTCTTCATTAGTATATGTCACTCATGTATTAAAATATAACATATTTAAATTCACTTCAGAAGGAAATGTAACGTTTGTTCCCTAAATAAAAAAAAACTTGGAGAAACACAGCCATAGTTCAAGTAGAAATCTATTAAATGAAATTAAGTTTACAGAGAGTCAGATTTGGAGAAGGCCTATAACAGGGTGCCAAGGCATTGTGGTTTTGTATGAGCAAGTCAGGAGTGGCAGAGAAGTATGTTAACTTGGTGCAGGTGGTGAGGTGTGCTGTTGGAAGGACAGAGGTTTTTAATGTGGAGGTGGGACTGCATCAAGGATCAGCCCTGAGCCCCTCCTTGTTTGCTTTAGTGATGGACAAATTGACAGAGGTCCATAGATGATGATGTTTGCAGATGACATTGTGATCTGCAGTGAGAGCAGGCAACAACTAGAAGAGAACCTAGAGAGGTGGAGGTTTGGGCTGGAGGAATGAAGATCAGTCGTAGCAGAAGAACAGTGGAATGATGAGGTTACAAGTAGTAGAAGTGGAGGAGTTTAGATACTGAGGATCAACCGTTCAGAGCAGTGGAGACTGTGGAAGAGGAGAAGAATAGAGGACAGACAGGATGGAACAACTGGAGAAAAGAGTTTGTGAACAAAGAGAGTCAGCTCAGTTGAAAGGAAAAGGTTTACAGGACAGTTGTGAGACCAGACATGGTGGATGGATTAGAGACACTAGGAATAGGTAGAAGGCAAGAGGTAGAGTTGGAGGTGGAGGAGGTGGAAAGATGCTGAGCTTCTCTGTAGGAGAGACAAGGATGGACAGGTTCAAGGATGAGGTCATCAGGGGGACAACACAGACAGGAAGATTTGGAGAAAAGATGTGTATAAGAGACAGCATGACACATATTACGATTTTTTTTTTTTTTTGTTATTGCTCAGGATCTACCAACCCTCCTATGGAGATCTACTGGGTTTGCAGATGACATTGTGATCTGCAGTGAGAGCAGGCAACAACTAGAAGAGAACCTAGAGAGGTGGAGGTTTGGGCTGGAGGAATGAAGATCAGTCGTAGCAGAAGAACAGTGGAATGGTGAGGTTACAAGTAGTAGAAGTGGAGGAGTTTAGATACTGAGGATCAACCGTTCAGAGCAGTGGAGACTGTGGAAGAGGAGAAGAATAGAGGACAGACAGGACGGAACAACTGGAGAAAAGAGTTTGTGAACAAAGAGAGTCAGCTCAGGTGAAAGGAAAAGGTTTACAGGACAGTTGTGAGACCAGACATGATGGATGGATAAGAGACACTAGGAATAGGCAGAAAACAGGAGGCAGAGCTGGAGGTGGAGGAGTTAAAGATGCTGAGGTTCTCTTTAGGAGAGACAAGGATGGACGGGTTCAAGGATGAGGTCATCAGGAAGGTTTGGAGAAAAAGAGAAGACAGATTGAGATGGTTTGGACATGTTTGGAGGAGGGACAGTGGATACATTGGTAGAAGAATGATCCTAGAGATGGAGCTACCAGGTAGGAGACAAAGAGGAGATTGATGGATGCAGTGAGGGAGGACATGGAGGTAGTTGGAGTAGAAGATACAGAGTACAGGTTTGCTATGGCAACACATGAAGAAAAGGGACAAGGTGAAAAGACAAAAGTATCAAATAAAATCTACATTACATTACATTAATTAATCTAAGCTCTACACTAAAGAATAGCAGTATGTGAATTTAAATCATATTTATTTGGTTGAAATGTGTGTTTTCTATAGTGTTCAAGATGAGTATATATAAGAGAAACCACATAATAAACGCTGATGATGATAAAGGAGCAGAGTAGAAGTACACTTCAGAACGAATCTCTATAAAATTAACTTTCTTTCCAACAACATCTGTCCTTGTCTTTTCAATTTGTTTCAGCTACTTTAGAGAATGGCTTTAGTAATCCTCCTGATGTTGCCTGCTCAGCAAAGAACTGTGGACAAGAAGTTTATTAGCTGGTTTATATTGTGGAGCATTTAGCAGCTGAAGCACCAGATATTTCCCAGAGGAAAAACCAAAAGAGTTTTTTTTTTTAGAATTAAAAGTGACCACAAAGAAAAGCACAAATGGACAGTAATATACCAACTTCTTAACAGGGTGATGTGAAAAGGTAGAGACCGTAGAGAGACAGTAGACCATTTGTCTTGAAGGTGTTCAAATCCTGTTGCAATGAACTTCTCTGAAAGCAGAAGTTCTGTTGTAACTGAGCCTCTCGTGGATAAATGTCCTGCAGTCCTCAAAAAAGTGTCTTGTGGCCATCAAAACGGGTTTAGTTGTCAGCAACTGGACTTCTTCCTGGATGTTGAAAGACGTTTCATTCCTCAACTGAGGAACTTCATCAGTTTCTGGTTGATGTCTGAGGAAACTAGTAGTTCTCCTCTTCTGGGGACCACTCCCTTCACCACTGGACAAAGGTGTGAAGAGTTGTTCTGGTCTCCTCACCTTCTTGGACTGAGAAACTGTCCAGAAGTGAATGGGAGTTGTTGGATGTCATGACCTGGATGAATTCACAGACATCATGTGGTCCCTCTCGGGGGCATGGCCAGACCCCTTAAAATGGCTGGGCCCTGAAAAAATTAGGGTGGGCCAACCCCAAAGTATTATAGCCAAGTTTGAGCAGCCCTCTCATTGGATTGGGTGGGGCCTGACTGACAAGTGGGTGGGCCCAGGCCCACCCGTGGCTACGCCTATGGCCCCTCTATATGTCTGCGGTCCTTGAATCAATGTTTTAGGCCAGGGGTGACCAACAAGTAGATCAGGATCTACCAGTAGATCTCCAAAGAAGTGTAGGTAGATTCTGAGCAACAACATGAAAAACAGTAGTATAAATAAATTTAAAAAAAAAAACTAGATATCTATTTCTAGATGCTGATCACTGGGCTAAAGTGAGAATAATATAGGTATTTAGTCAGACAGTAAAACATCTATATAGCATAACATATAGAATAGCATTAAAAGGTAGCTGACAAGACAAAAAGTGTGGACACCACTGCTTGAGGCAAAAAAACAACAACATAAATAAAAGAAAACAGACTTTAAACATGAAGATTTTTCTACTTGTCGTCTCCTGTTCTTCATTTTAAAGCTGAATAGTAAACTTCATAATGACAGAGTGATCAGACTCTGGTGCCAATACCTACCAGAAGAAGTTAACTACTGCTAATGAAATTCACCTACATCCATTATATTGTTATTGAGAACAAGGATGTTTTATCATGATTAACAAAACAACACTTTACTGACACCTCTGGTCATTTAAGGCTAAATTTGTGACTGTCTTTAACCATGAAAGTGATCATTAGTGTTTATTAAGGGTGTCCAGCAGATGGCAGCTCGGCTGGTTTGGAGTGTTGTTTATTCAACGATGAACAAGAGACCAATGTAAAGCATTAGCCTTTGTCAGAGTGGGTCTCATGACTGTGATTCCAGCACCGTGGAATCGGTGAGGGACCTTTTACTGCAGCTGCATATCCATATTCTGTGAATGTAGCACAGCCTCCGGACACTGCACACTGAGAGGAGCAGGGTTGAATGATCTATCGAGGGTATTTTGTACAAATACTACTGCAGTACGAGTACGCAGAGAACAACCCCAGCCTCTTTCTTTGTGTGTTTTATATATACATAGTATAAAGTAGTCTTGAAAGTATGGGACCTTCAAAGAGCATGTCTTTAAACCTGATATGAGGTCTCCGTCCTCAGGGATCTATTCTTACAGCATCAGCATCAGTCTGTGGTGTGGATCCCACTCTACCTTTTATCTGAAACCCCCCCTAGTGTTTCTCACCTGCTTTACACTTCTGTCTCCTCTGCACAGGTGCCCCGCAGGCCACTTGACCAAAGAAAGCCCCCTGGGCAAAACCTGCGTCTATACTCTGTGTGCCAGCCGGCCCTGCCGCCACGGCACATGTGTGGCTCACTCGCCGTCCCGCTACACGTGCCAGTGCACCGAGGGCTACCGCGGACGTCACTGCGAGGTGACGCTCACCATGTTCCACAAAGACGGCAACAGCCTCAGCCTCAGCTCCATGTTTGCCATCAGCATCTGTGTCCTGGCCTTTCTAGGTAGTTATGTCGATTACGTCTTCTTCTACCTGTGGTAACAACGGCCGTCCATTTGTCACCATTTTGATTCATTCTCATATTGTTTTGTTTTTTTTTTTTTTCTGCCTTATGTGTCTTTTTGTTTATCGTCCGTCGCCATCTTCTGTTTTAACGTTCAATGTACGTCACCTTTTTCATTGTGTAATCCTCTTGTTATATTTGCTCTGTCCGTGTCATCTTCTGTCTACGGCTGATTGTTACAGTACAGCGTTTTCACGCTCATGCACACAAGCACACACGCTACTTGTAGCCGTATTGATCTACTGAGTTGTGCCAGACTGTGATTTCTCTGTGGAGCGTTGGTGGAAACATGAAATAAATATCTGCAGTGGAAGGTAAGCAGGGGAGAACACATTGCACATAATAATTTGTGATTCATGGAGAAGGTGTAAATGTCCCTGCAGAATCAGGGGGATTCCTTTATGTGTTTCTCTGTGTTTCATCAATTCTTTGCCTTCTGTCTCTCTCTGTGTTTTCCTCTTTTCTCAGAAGTCAATTTCACTCTTAGCCTTACTTTTTTATCTGTCCAACTTCTTTTATTTCCCCCCATACAGTCATTCTGACCCACTTTATGGCTTACTTTCACCTCACATGTCTGATCGAGCCTCGTTCCCCCCTCAGTCTACCTGCACGTGTTCATATTCAGCACTTTGTTTGTTTTGTTTAAATCTTTAATGATGTTCAACAGTGTTTGCTACTTCATGTCAAACAGATGGTTTCAGACTCTTCACGTTCCTTCTGTTCCTTCTGTAGTTTTTTTTTTTTTTTTTATAGAAATAATTAAATAAGACATCAAATTTGACATTTTACTTGGGGCACTGGTACCTAGTGGTTAAAGAACCAGACTTGGGTCCCATGGGTTTCAGGTTTGAGTCCATCACCTGTGAGGAGCATGGCACCATCCCCCAGTCATTACTCCCCAGCCGTAAACGTATATATATATATATATATATATATATATATATATATATATATATATATATATATATATATATATATTTAATATAAATAAATAAATATAAATATATACATATATACAGTATATATACATACATACATATATATATACATACATATATATTTATGTGTGTATGTTTGTTTATGTGTGTGCCTAAAATGCTAATAGTGCTTATAGCCTTTTTGACACCATCTATTGGGGAAATGTGGTCATTGCAGGGAGAAAGCAGACTTATAATGATGATATAAATTACTAGAAGAATTTGGAAAAGTTTGACGTTCCAGATAAAAATGCTAAAGGGACCATATTTTGGTCCTCGGGCCATATTTTGTCCATGTCTGGTACGTATTGTGTCAGACTCATGTTTAATTAATCTAGATTAATCAACATTACTTAATGTGACAAAAATCGTATTTCCCCCTGTGTATTGCTCAATTGAATTACTACATTTAACAGCAGGTAGATGCTTGGGTTATATTTGTGATTAAACCAACTGGAATTATTAATATGACAAATGTCAAGACAGATTTATGTCATTACTGTGCATCGTAACACTTTCTTGAACAACATGTCAGGGGTTTCGCTTTTCCTTCGTTGTGTGAAGCTGTTGTCTTCAAGACATTAATCAACCTACAGTCCGTCACTATCATTTAACAATATTGCCAGGTAGTTTTACTGACCTGTACACGGCGAGGCTGCTCTGATGAGCCAGGCGTTCCACAAGAAGGTCAATCTCCCACTAACACCTGCTGGATGTTGAGATGATATTTTAGCCTGAGGAGCTACATGAAAAGGGGGCGTTTGCAGGATGTGCATGGACTGTGCACATCAGCATTTTGTGGATAAAAGGTGGAATTACGATCTGCTGTAAATTTGCTCATGTATTCATATGGGTATTAATATTTTAACTAACACTGATTGACGTGTGAAAATGTGCATACGTAATTAAAATAATTTGATGGAAACATCATTGCATGGAAGATAATTTCTCAGGTAGTGATAACCCTAACCCTAACCCTAACCCTAAGGAAAGGAACATTAAAAAGCAGCACAAGTATTCAGAGTCCAGTAATGCAGTTAGCCGCGCTTGTTCTGAAATATTTTCCTACCTATAAAATCTTCCTACTAAAATTAACTGTGCATGGACAGTATACAAGGTTAGAATCTTGTGTCAATGACTATGTGTCATTTTGAGTTTATTGTTGTTGTCTTCACAAGAAAATATTACCTAATCAAATATAGTTGCATTATTGATAATTGAATCCTAGCCATTCTATTGTTCAGTTCTGTTGTTGATATGAGTATGGATCAAGTAGAAGTAATAGACAGATGGCGCCAAAAGGAAACATTATTTCTCTGTGGCCCAGCACCAATTCACCCACGGACCGGTACTGGTCCCCGGCCCAGTGGTTGGGGACTACTAGTCAAATGTACTGATAATGCCAATAATTGACCTATTTTGTGCTCAACCAAATGTAAAAGAATGAATGTGGGCTGATAATTAAGCAACCGCTGTCGGTTTACAACCCATGTTGCTCGGCTTAGCTCTCAAAAGACCACTTTCTTTAAATAAACGCAACACTAAAATTTTAAACTTCATCGTTAGATGGCATTTTTTCTAAGAAGATAAGAATGAAAACACAGCAGTTGTTTGTTTTAATAAAACTTTATGTTCATTTTATGTTAACTGAATCTGTTAATTTTATAAATTAAAAACTTAAGGGAGCTGAGATTCCGAGAGCATTAAAAGTTCTGTAACAGTGGAGGTTCAATATGCTCAAGTTGTTCCCAAATGACTTTAATTAGCTCAAGTGGTAGCCATAATTGAGCATATAATTCTTTTTTAATATGCGTTTCCTCCAAATTTAGAATTTTTAGGACGTATTATTCACTCTGTGGGAGGTTCAAATCCCTGTCTGAGACAGTCTGCTGTTTGGACGTTTTTTTTTTATTTCAGTTATAAGAAATTTACATGCTTACACCACAACATACAACATTTCATTTAAAAATATGGGGGGGGGTATACTGGCATAACATCGTTTCCTTGTTAAAATAAAGAAAACAAAAAAAAGAGATATAGTTCAACTTACAAGGATGTGCAATTACACTTTATTGTAGTATTGTAGTATTGTAGACCCCCCAGGGTCACACGCATTAACACCGCACCGCGCCCCCCAGGGGTGCACGCCCCACACTTTGAGAAGCACTGACATAGACTGACAGATATTAACATCAAGTTGAACTTTGAAAGTACGTGCCTTTTATTTGCTTTTTTAGCATCAACAAATATATCATTTTTCTCGAACTGAAGATCAAATTTCTTAAATACTGCAACAAACTCAACATTTGAATACGGTACAGTATACAATAAATTATGATAACACAGATATATTTCTTCACAGTGATAATGTACTTTGAAGTTTATTTATTATTGTGAATTCCAATTTAAAATCACTATATATGTTTTATTTATTGTGTCTTACGTGAAAAACATCATATACACCATTTATACGAGGCTAAATTTTCCAGATTATAAGTCGCACCAGTGCACTCTAGTGGATCTCAATGTAAAAATATTAAACATGTAAAATTTCAGTGGTGCAGTAGTGATAGATACTAGCACACAAACATAGACTTCCCCCTAGTGGCTGTCGGCAGAAAAATTACACAGTAGTAGACACTGGTATATTTACATTTATTGAACGTTTTTTACCCGTAGTGACTTACAGCGGAATAATGACATTAACAAGCAAGTCCTCTAGGAATCAAACCCAGTACCCTCTGCTCCCTGTTTTGGAGGCAGGGACGCTCAACACTACACTACAAAACCACATATCATGCAAGACTAAGTGCCCTCTAGTGTCCGTGTGACAAAACAAACAGGTGAAATCGTATACTGTATGTTTTGATATTGAGTCCCAAATACAGCCAGAAAATTTTAAAAATGGTGTGTTTTTATTGCAGATATACAAAGGTATGTATTTTATAAATATTCATTAAACATCAGTTGTAAAATGACAGTTTAACGTCAACACTTGGAGACTAACAGCCTTTTACCGTAACATTCATACAGGAGAGGGCATTTTCAATTGTTTCTGCTGTGTCCCCTAGTCCTTCACACTATATTGTAATATTAAACCACTGACCCAGTGATTACCTTGCTGTAAAGCGAGAGAGCTCACCACTTTTACACCCTGTTAATACATTAGAATCCTTAAATTCACGCTCATTGAAGCCACAACATCTGACCCTGAGCCATATCTTTGACTTGGGCGTATTAAGTGATGATGACACTGTCGTTACCTGTGAGCAGAGTAATATAATTTTAGCTTTCCATTATGAGCTGTGTTAAGGGGTAAAAAGAGAGAGATTGAATTTAGCCGTTTGCCATTTACGCTTTTCTTTGCATCTGCACATTGGCAGGGCCAGCGGAGCCCCCGCGTCTCAGCCTGAATGTGATAACCTATTAATTCATTGTTAAGCCTCAGAAAGTTAATTGCATATGGGATCCTGGCTGCAGAAATGTAATTTCTTCCTCACCCGTTCTGTCATCTGTGCAAATACACAAGGACAAATGCATGAGGGACTGGGTGATGTTGCACTCTGTACCCTCTGTTGGGCCACATCGCTGTTTATGAGTCTTTCTGTCAGAGACAGGCTTATAAAACGCTCGGCCAATTCAATACGCTGCCCCTGCCTTTATGACTGACTCAACACTCCCTCCGGCCTGTGCGGCTGGCTAGTATTGGGACATCAGTTATTCTGACACTTGAGAGTGAAACATATAAAGTGGTCTTCAATATTTGATAATGAATTCAAAGATGATAAACTGTGGCCTTGGTTTAAATCATGAAAAATCCATGTGTGGTGGACCATTAGGAGTGGAGCACCTGCTGTGCTGCAGCGGACGGGACGTAAACAAAGTCTGAGTCCATCACTAAGGGTCCTGGCCTTGTTGGAAAATAAAAAAGAAAGGAATCAAAGTGTTTTTCATTAAAGCTCTCCTTATGTAATAGACAGTAAAATGCGAACAGATCATGATGAGAACCACCACTACAAACACGCTCTCACACGTAGTCCCTGTACCCTGAGAGACTGCTGGCTAGATGTTAAATTTAAAGGGGATCCCTACCCGGCCTCGGTGGACATTAAAAGTTAAAGTGATCATTCATTATTAAGTTTTACACCAGCCATCGGCAACTGACTAGAACGTGAATTCACAGTGAGCTACGGTCTGACCGAGTCACAGCTCAGAATCCAGTGACGTTGCTGCGTTTGTAGAAATGAACCATTCGGTTGGACATCTAGGTGTAGCAACAATCGCGTAAAGCGCCCATTATTTATTCTGTTTCTCAGTGTTTCATTTATTCCTCTTATTTTCCAACCCATTCCACCCTTACCTGTCTTTTTTTCTTTCAATATTTTTCTTCTTAGAAGAATATTTTTCTTCTTAGAGTTCTCTCTGTTTCATTTCTCACAGCCAAGGGTCCAGCTCCAGAGTGAAAGGGTTAAGTGTTGTGATCATGCTTGTAGATGTTGGGCTTGTTTACTGAAAACTCATTTATAATGCACCACTCAGTCCGCCCTAACATCATAATACCCCGACGGTTGGAGAGTAAAGAAGCAGCAGCAGCAGCATTACGGATTGATGAATGACTGCTAGGTCTGTTCTCCACCCTGGGTGATATTGATCTGACTGGAACATAGCAGCACGCGCCAACACACACACCGACGAGAGTATGAGTTTATCTATGTCTAATTTTGCACATCGGCGAGTCAGTGAGTGTGTGCTGAAAGGAGGTGCTTCAGCACCACCTTGGCTGTTTATCAAACCCCCACCCCTGTACGGATCTCTTTAATACCAGCTCGGGTGAAAGACTGAGGTGAAGTCGAACCCGTAAGCAGGGCTTTCGAGGCAGGCAAATCTGGGTCTTAGCGGGAGAGAAGGTGACCAGTTCATGCCGGGACTCATTGAAATTCTGGCGTTTTCCAAGAGGGTTCTCTGGACGCAGCTCCAAAAGGAGCTGGGTCAGCTGATCAATATCGCTTTCTCCCTCCGACTAGTTCTCAAACCCGGCAGTAGCAGAGGAACAAGCGCAGATTGGAGAGGCTTCCACCTGATGTGCATGGAAATATCTAAGTGTAGAAACTGAGATGTTAGAAGATGTTTCATGCAGAGAAAAACTGAGACACCAGTTCAGTTGAAACTCCCTCGGCAGTTTGTTCTCTCTATTTCTGAATAGCTCCCTGTCCAAGTGACCCCTCAAAGCCGTTGGCACGTCACTCTGCACTGAGGCAATTATTTTTAAAATCCCGACTAATGTGATTAGCCTGCATTTTTTTTTTTTTTTTTTTTGTGGGGGGAACAAGCTCTAATTAAACTCATATTTACCACACACCATAAACTATTCTACTGTAAATGGAAACAACCCATGCGGGAGATAAAAGCAGAGCCCAGGCCGAGGCCAGAGACGGACTGAAAGGAAGAACGGCGCGAGAGACTTTAATGAGTGGGAGAGACAAATAAAGAAGCTTCCGTATAGGAGGCGACGGCAAAAAAGATTAAAAAAGTAAGAGCGTGAACTTGTGAAAACAGATAGTGAGGAAGAAGAAAACAGGGAGGAGGATGGAGGATGGTGGGAGAAAAATACTGGTTTGGATTAATGGACTTTAAAGGTCAGTCCAGCATGTTGTATAATTCAACACACAATAGCTGTGATTGATGCGTATGCTTTAGGACCTTTCCTGCTCAGTTCCCACAGCATTTTGCTCTGTGTTCATCTGAGTCACAGAGGCATTGTGTCCAAGCTGGGAAGGGGACAAATTCGTTTAATAGGTTTCCGAGGAGCTGCAGCCTTTGATAAGACAGTAGGCGTCGGAGAGGCGCTCCGTAGGAAGGAGGTGTGTCTGCGCCTCCTGAAGAGTCTATGTAACTAAAAAATTTACAAGACACGTCGCTGTGACATAAATCCATTTGGAGTCTAACAATAGTTCGCATTAGCTATTTATTCTGCTATCTCCCCGCTGTTATATGAGATTTGATGCATAACATATTCATATTTCCCCCCTGCACAGCCGGGGCAGTATTTACAAGTATCTCAGTCTTGCATCATCACTTTCCATCATCACTCCCCATATTGTAAACATCATCTCCACCACAGTTTGTCTGCTCAGAATCCTTATAGCAATTACTGTGTGTGAGGATGTTCTCCTGCTGCGTTAACCTGCTCTATGGCACCCCTCAGTGTTGATGCTCGGCCTGTTTCTCTACTCCTGCTGGAGGAGACACAAGGGCCTGAAGGAGGGGGTCTACCACGTGTCTGCCCACCATGGAGAGTGGGAGGACATCCGAGAGAATGTGCTCAACTATGACGAAGAAGGTGGAGGCGAACAGGATCAGGTAAATGAATGAATTTTCTCTCCTGTCTATCTCAGTGCTTTTAAAAAGGGTGGGATCCACTGATGGTATGATGATGACAGAACAAATGGGAATTGTTGTAGTCGAGAAAGGAATGCTCTGACATAGATCTTTGTCTCTTTTCGGCTTTTTCCTTTTTCCAGGGGTTGCCACATCAAGTCAAAAAATTCCATCTTACCCTGTCCTTCGTATCCTCAACTCGAACTCCAACTACCTCCATGTCCTCCATCACTGCATCCATCAATCTCTTTTTTGTCTTGTAAACCTTGTTTTTTGTCCTGTAAACCTTTTCCTTCACACTGAGACTCTTTTATCACAGATGACTTCTGACACCTTTCTCTAGTTTTTAAAGAGAATGTGCTCAACTATGACGAAGAAGGTGGAGGCGAACAGGATCAGGTAAATAAATGAATTTTTCTCATGTCTATCTCAGTGCTTTTAAAAAGGGTGGGATCCACTGATGGTATGATGATGACAGAACAAATGGGAATTGTTGTAGTCGAGAAAGGAATGCTCTGACATAGATCTTTGTCTCTTTTCGGCTTTTTCCTTTTTCCAGGGGTTGCCACATCAAGTCAAAAAATTCCATCTTACCCTGTCCTTCGTATCCTCAACTCGAACTCCAACTACCTCCATGTCCTCCCTCACTGCATCCATCAATCTCTTTTTTGTCTCCTACCTGGTAGCTCCGTATCCACTGTCCCTCCTCTGAACATGTCCAAACCATCTTAATCTGGCTCCTCTAGCTTTTTCTCCAAACCTTCCTGTCTGTGTTGTCCCTCTGTAGTTCCTCATTCTTGATCCTGTCCATCGTTGTCTCTCCTAAAGAGAATCTTAGCATCTTTAACTCCTCCACCTCCAGCTCTGCCTCCAGTCTTCTCATTATTGTTAGTGTCTCTAAACCATCCATCGTTACTGGTCTCACAACTGTCCCATAAACCTTCCCCTTCACCTTAGCTGACACTCATCTATCACAGATCGTTCTGGTTGTTCCATCCTGTCTGTTCTCTATTCTACACCTCTCTTCCACAGTCTCAATGCCCTGGCATTTCCTAGGATGGGAGTCTGTATGTAGCAAACAGTTGATTATGTAGACCTGCCTTTTCTATTAAGAGGTTGTTGTTCCAGACAAAGTCAGCTTCATTCACTCTTCTCTCAAACCACCCGTCCTCCTGTCCAGAATATAAGTTCCTTGGTTGAGGAAAGAAACATCTTACAACTCCAAGAAGCCCTCTTGTGGTGTTATCTGGTTTTGTTTTATTAGAAAATGTTGATTTTACTTGGTGTTAGTTACATAAACATAATACAATTTTAAGTCAGATTTTCTGACTATTCCCCACTTTCAGCAAGTGAGAAATGATCACCAACATCATTGACACTTATTTTGGTAAATTGCTCAAAACTTTTTATAACAGAAAAAATACTTAAAGTAAATCTTCATCTTGTCCTTGTAAAATGTTATAACCTTCAAAGTGCTGAAATTGTTAACCTTCATTACTTAACAAAGGATTGATATAACAGCACTTGAATTGCTGTAGAAATACAAAGACAATGCAAATCAAATCTGCACAATTTTTTCAAGTTTCCAAACAAGTATAAACACAGATCCTGATACTCACCTCCAAAAAAAAAGACAAATTACTGATGCATCTTCGATTACCCAGTTTCTGGCCACCTCTAGTGAGGGTCTGTAGTTTTCAAAGGCTGAAAAAACACCCCTACTACTGAGGTGTTTCCTAAATTGATTGCACAGGGAAAGGCTCCAACAATCAGCATACAGCTCCACACGCAGTTTTCTGTATTTGCGCGCGCCAGGAATCTAACATCTCATGGTGTGTTATTCAAATCTGGTTTTGCCCTAACCTGAATAAAAACTCTTAATTTATCTGGAAAACGTGTTTAAAGACAAAGGCTCTTTGACATCAAATTTAGCAGTGATCCGCTACATGGCGTTATCTCCTCAGTGGTTCATCACACACTAACACGACTGCTGCTGTTCTCAGCTCATCAGGCTTATCTAAAGGCTCGATCACTGTAAAAGCCCATTCCAGTCCTCCCCGAGGTTTACCTCATCAGTGATGTAGGTCGAGAGGTGGAGAAATACCAACCCAGTCAGCAGGCAGCTGCTGTGCTGAGAAAATGTGCAGAAAATCTGATCAACATCAGACTCAGTTGCTCTTGAAGTCTTGGCCTAACGTCTCTAAAGCCTTTTTGGCAGCCATTGCATTACCAGGTTTGACTTTTACTTTAAGTTACAAATGGCTTAGAAGCATTTTTTCCTAAAGAAAGCATCACAACAGCTTCCCATGGCATGTCTCCTGCAAAGTGCCAGTCTGTTTTGTTACTAAAAAATCTCCATAAATGATTGATTGGGATTCCTAATGCATGCAGTTTGTGTGTGACAGAGACGAGAATGGTTGCTCCGCACTGAAGGGCTTTTTTAGTAGATGTCAAATGTTCCATCTTTGCTGGGTCTGTCTCCAGAAGTAGTTTCCCACTAAAGCCTTTTACCCAAAACATTCTGACAGAATACTACGTCTAAGATCCTTTAAGGCAGCAGTACAATCTGGTAAAAATAAAATGAGGAACAGGGAAGAAATTCTTTAGCAAGATACGTCAACAGCCTCATTTGTTAGCACTAAATACACTCATTTTCAGGCCAGCAGAAATATGCATAAACTACCAGGGCCGTGATTGGTCAGTCTTTTGGATAGCTTACTAGTAAATGTTAGAGTCAAGGCCAGGAAACAGTTTGGTGTTGGCATTAAAACACTTGGTTGAAAACTGAAGAAGCCTCCTGGATGAGAGGTGTAATGTATTTGAGGGCAACAAAATGCAGTTACTCTCGAATAAACAACTTTTGGACTTGGGTAGAAAGAACCTCTTCTAGGCAAACAAATGGTGGCCTAAATATCCCTTTGGGATCAAGTATTTTTAATTGAAATGAATTGCATTTTTCCAATGGTAAATATACCTCAAGCAGTTTGCGGTCGTGGTTTTATTCAGCAGAGCACGGTGAATCAATTGTCTTAATTATAATCCCATTTAGTAGAAAATAGAAAGTAAATTGTAACGTTTCTAGAACGTATAACCCAGAGCATTTTAATGAAAGACTTTGTCTATGTCCATTTCATATACAAGAACTTTGATCATATAGACGTAGTAAGACGAAGTAAAAAAAAACAAAAAAACAACATTGCGCGCCAAGATGAATATTTTATCCACTTGTCATTTCCGTAGTCTTAAATGTCACTGTGTCCTCATGTTTCAGCGTGTGCAAAGGTTTTGCAAGCAAAACCACAAACCATTAACATTTCAAAGGAGCTGCGCTGGCGAGGTGAAATGAACACCAAATATCAGTTCCCTTGAGACGTAGCAATGTGAGTCAATTAGCAAAAATTAAGATAGTAGACCCCGGTAGCTGTTAACGCCTTTGTTTTAATAGTGTTGGTAATAACGGCGCCACCTCCACCCTTATCCCCATTTCTTTGCAATCAGATAATTAATTACATGGATAATCAATGGGGCTGCTGCTGCCAACATCTCTTCCTACATAGTGGATCTTCGTCTTAGTCTGGTGAACAGGTTCATTTACCAGCAGAGACATTAGCTCAGCTACACTGCTCTGAGCACAGATTGGTGGCATGTGGCGGTGTTGTTTTTCATTATCTCTTAAATAGATTATAAAGATTACACAAGGGGAAAAGATTATTTTCTTCATTTCTTTTTCTTGTCTTTCCCTCCTCAGAATGCCTTCAATATGGTGGAGCTGCAGCGCTCCCTTCAGCCCAGCCCGGCACAGTCACTGCGCTACAGCTACCCACACAGCATCACCTCCTACCCACAAACCAAGCTTCCCCTGGATGCCAACAAGAAGGATGTGTGCGGCGGGAACGGCAGCGCAGCTATAGCCCTACGTCTGGCCAACCCTCCTACGGAGACGGAGAGCCTTCCTTCTCCTCTCACCTTCAGACGCAACCAGAAAACGCTCTCCTTCTCCAGCCAGGACTTGGCTCGCTACCTGTGTGAGGTCATCAGAGACATGGAGCACCCCAAGGAGCTCGGCACCATGACCACGCCTCGCCGTCCCTCAGGGAAGGAGAGAGGCGTGGCCTCGGTGCGCTCCCTTTCCTCTCTCAGTGCATCTCAGGGTTCAGAAGTCAAGCTCATGGAAGGCCAGAACAGCCGCGCTGACAGATTCAAAACCCTTCGAGCTGTGGTCTGTGATATGAGAGGAGACTCTGAGACTGCCGAGAGCCAGAGAGACAAAGCGGAGGAGAGCAGAGGGCAGCCGAACTGTGAGACGAGTGAGTAAGTAAAGAGCGTCCTCCGAGGAACTGAAGTGAAGGTTTTCGGGGAAACCAACGCTAATCAGAAAGTGATGGTGACGGTCCACGGGGGTATAATTAAATGTGAACTATCCAGTCACTGGGAGGTTGCTCTGGGTGTATGTGTAGTCTGCTCTAAGTGTACTGTATTGATGAAACTCCTGAACAGTTTAGTTATTTTTAAAAGAAAATTCTACAAAAACAATGTTGGCCAATAAATGATCACATGTGATGTGTTGTTTATTCGGCATTGCACTGTACAGTATTTATTCCATGAAAAAAGCACTTTTTTGGAGGCTTGATGTGTCAAAACTACTTACGTCAAAAAACTCAACAAGGAAATGTCTGCAAGCCAGATGGCAAATGGGACTTTTGTGGGTAAAAGAAAAAAAAAGAATTCTTTCTGACGTGTATGATTTTTTTCCAAATGAACTTTTGTGGGGGGAATATGACTTTGTTTCATTTGTAATATCTATTTCCTTTTGAAAAAAAGTGAATAAATATCTTTGATAATATTCCATGCTTGATGTTGATCAAATAGGAGATAACTTTTAAAGGCTTAGTCTCATGTTCAGTTATTTTCTAACATCTACAAATACAGAATCTCCCTTTTTAGTCAGAGTTCTTTTATGTACCTGTGTTGTGGATAATTATTATCAGCCCTGAGCCCCTTCTTGTTTGCTTTAGTGATGGACAGATTGACAGATGAGGTCAGACAGGAGTCTCCATGGACCATGATGTTTGCAGATGACATTGTGATCTGCGGTGTGAGTAGGCAACAACTAGAGAACCTAGAGAGATGGAGGTTTGGACTAGAGAGAAGAGGAATAAAGGTCAGGAAACAGCAAGAGTACATGTAGGTGAATAAAAGAAAGAACAGTGGAATGGTGAGGTTACAAGGAGCAGAGGTGGAGAAGGTGGAGGAGCTCAGATACTTAGGCTCAACTGTTCAGTGCAGTGGAGACTGTGGAAGAGAGGAGGAGAATATAGTACAGGCAGGATGGAACAACTGGAGAAAAGAGTCAGGAGGGATCTGTGATAGAAGAGAGTCAGCTAAGGTGAAGGGAAAGGTTTACAGGACAGTTGTGAGACCAGCCATGATGGATGGGTTAGAGACACTAGGAACAGGTAGAAGACAGGAGACAGAGCTGGAGGTGGAGGAATTAAAGATGCTGAGATTCTCTTTAGCAGAGACAAGGATGGACAGGATCAGGGATGAGGTGATTAGTGGCACAACACAGACAGGGAGGTGTGGAGAAAAAGCTTGAGAAGGTTTGGACAAGTTCAGGGGAGGGTCAGTGGTTATATTGGTAGAAGAATGCTACAGATTGAGCTACTCAGTAAGAGACGAAGAGGAAGATTTATGGATGCAGTGAGGGAGGACATGGAGGTGGTTGGAGTTAGAGTTGAGGATACAGAGGACAGGGGGGGGAGAGAAATTGTTGACTCATTGTGGCAACCCCCGAGACAAGGGACAAGCCGAAAGGAAAAGACGAAGTTGTGGATAATTATTGAGAGAAAACCTTACAAACCAGGTGAAACAGCAGCACTTCCTGTTAACTAACATCAGAAGTGAAGCTCTGACAGTAGTACAAAGTCAATTCCAAGATTAATCATTCATGTCCTGAGCCTGTAGCCCCCTGACCTGAGCTTCTGGGAGTCGTCAGCTGAACTCTGAAGCAGGGTTTCCCAGCAGACAGCACAACAGCACACTTAATTGGCTGGTATCACTGGAGTTAAACAGCTGTGACAGCGGAGCGAGTCACGGGGGACGACCGCAGAGACTGATGGTCTTCACGTCCGTGTCCTGTCCACACGCCTACACGAGGCGGTGTGAGTAGATGGTTCCAAAGCCCTGCTGGATTTTAATGGAGCAGCCCTTTAAAGTGTGTAATAAGCTTCACAGTCTCCGGTGTCGAACGCACGGAAGCTCTGCGTGTGAGAGCAGAGAACACTGCTGCTGCTTTCACGCTACGGCGGCTCTACCTCTCTTTATGCCAGCTAATAGTCTTACTAAATTATATTTGATTTAATCCAGTTAAGTTGTCTCAGAGGAGAACGTGCTTTGTGAAGGCACACTGCCACCTACTGGTGAGGCTGGAGCACCGCATTAGTAGCTCGGCGAAGCAGGTACGGTAAGATTTAAACTCAGAATGTCGTTAGCAGCGATATTGTTGATAGTTCGCGTCTGCTAACTGTAATGTAATGTCATTGACACGTATATACTAACATTATGTTGAACTTTAAACTTAAATTATAAGTCACAGTTACCTGTAAATAGGCCTTAGGTGGTGAAAACGCACCTGTTTCATTGCGACTGTCTGTATTAAAGATGGAGAATGTTCTGGAAAGAACTTCAATGTTGACGCTGGGCCCAGCTGTTCGTGTGCAGCTGCTCGTTGGCCCACGGCTCTGAACTGGTGGCTACAGTAAAAGCGTTGAGAAGAGTGTTCTGTAAAAAGCAGGCGATGCCTGCAGCCATTTTTCATGTATAAACAGAGAGAGAGAGAGCGTTAATAAAAATCATTAACTTACTTATTGCAGCTCCTGTAATTCAGCCTTCCGGCCATCAGAGGTCACTGTAAGTTCACAGACAGCAGCTGGAAGTGACTGTGGCGTCACCTGCGTTGGAATGCTATAGTCAAATTAAACTTTTTTTGGGAATACATTGAAAGTCAACTATTTGGGGATAATTTGTGGAGACAAATATATTGTTTTTTCGCGTCTTTTATTTATTACAAGGCAGTTATAGTATTTTTAAGTATATTTAGCAAATCTGGCTGTTTATTATCTGTAAAATAGTCTCAAAAGGAAACTTAGGAATTGTAGTTGCTCTGTAGACCCTTGTGTTGCGTTTGCAGTCAAACATTTGTGAGCATGTTTGACTGCAATCAACATATAAATTAAAAATAGCTATATCTTCTTTTTCTCTATTCAGCTTGTCCCTTTTTTCAGGGGTTACCACAGAAAATCATCATTCTCCACCTCCTCTGTATCTTCTCCACTGACTCCAACTACCTCCATGTCCTCTCTCACTGCGTCCATCAATCTCCTTTTTGTCTCCTATCTGGGAGCTCCATCCCTCCTCTGGGCATGTCCAGACCATCTCAATCTGTCTTCTCTAGCCTTTTCTCCAAACCTTCCTGTCTGTGTTATATCTCAACTTACGGATCACCTCCTGTCTTCTGACTATTCCAAGTGTCTCTAATCCATACATCATGTCCTGGTCTCAAAACTGTCCTGTAAACCTTTCCGTTCACATGAGCTGACACTCTTCTGTCCCAAATCACAAAATAATACATTGCCAATTTACTGAGTTAAAATGTAAATCTGGGTATTTAAAGAGGTACACAGCACTGTGTATATTTTTGAAGGTTTTATAAAATAATTAAGATTATCTGTAGAAGTGAATGTCTACTCGTCTATTTTCACCCACTTATCGATTACCAGGGCCACCTAAATCACACTGCAATAAACCATACCTTTCTGCAGGTAATAAGCCTACAGGAAAAAAAACACCTTATATACTGTATTATGGTTCAAAACTATTTATTAAATAAAGGTTTGATGTGTTATATATGGTTTGCATTGGCACATTAGGTTACTACTAACAAAACACTGATTTAATGACATTTCTGTTCATTTGGCATTTTCATTTTTTTTATTGAAAATGCCAAATAATTTCAAATATTTAAATGACCGATCACCAAAAGTAAAATGATATCATATGCATTGTACAAAATTGTGTTTCCCATTCTTTTCCTCTGGGGACCTATATTATGACGTCAGTAGAAATATTTCATATACCATTGACCAATATTGAACATTAATGAAGGTCTTTTATTTTTCACCCAGTAATATCTGAACAATTAGTATTACTTAGGTTTTATGCAATGAAAAAACAGCAATTGGCTCAGAAAAAAATACCTTATACCCCTAGGAAACAGGATACAAAAAAAATCTATATATATATATATATATATATATATATATATATATATATATATATATATATATATATATATATCTTTCTTGTGATGTGGGAATGATTTTTAGTGGGAGCATATGACTGAGGGACAAGGACAGTTGTGTCATAGTTCTCTGAATATTATTGATATTGGTGTTAAAATTAAAAATGTTAAGTCAGAGATCCATACTGTTTTCAATCCAAACATTTATAAATCTGCTACAGCTCCGGCTGTTGATACAGGATATTGGATTTCTTTTGACCCAACCTAGGTCTCTTATTGCCAATTGAATCGCTTGAAAGCCACAGCCCAACTGAAAATTGTTGATTGCTCCATCTCTAAATGACAACACTGTCTTCTGATGACTGGATCAATCTCCACTGAGGGTGGAAATGTCACGTCACTGAGCCTAAATCATCCTCTCCAGCATTACATCTGAAATGAGATCTAAATTCCACAGGCGGCGGTCGTGGCGGACGGAGGTGATGGTGGTCACTCTAAGTCAAGAGGCCGAGATTCACGTTCCGCCGTTTGATGTGACAGGTAGAGATTGTTAGAATGAGGACTGACACAGAGCCGGAGTTCCTCTCACACATGACGTGTGTGTGTGTGTGTGTACGAGTGTGTTCATTTGTGTTGCCTCGGGCCAACGATACGAGGGGAATGACAGCGCGGCCCTGCGTCACTTGCCTGCTACAAAGTCGCATGTGTCACCTCTTCTGACAGACCTGCTGAGCAGCAATGTGGGACATGTCTTTTGACAGAGTGACGCAGCCTACATTGCAACACGACGCACAGACGGGGACGTTAGCGTTGATGTGTGGGGGTCACTGCGGAGGGACACGGCTCTCATAGGGAGAGTTAAAGCTGCAGGGATCTGTGCACAGCTGGAGACACGGGGACGGCGCTGCACCTTATCTGAAGTCCCTCGTTGATGAATGAACAGGGGAGAAGAGGAGGACCGGGTTTAGGACTCCAATGTCGATAAAACGTTATAGTTTTTTGACATAAGATATTGAATATTGGAGAAATACAATATCAATACTGATCTAACGCAGCAGCTCATGAAGAAGGAGATTCTGTTTTATTCCAGATCGACTTTGATTGACGAACAATACGTTTAAATAATATATTTGTGCAAAATTTTTATTTATTATTTTAAGAAACCCACTGTAATGGGAATACTTTAACTGTCACATGTGACACAGCACAAACATCAGGGTGAGTACTAATCTGAGTAAGAGTAGGAGGGATGACAAACCTTTTCCTGAAAATGACTCCTGACTCCTTGTTGGACTATTTTTGAGATTGGACTCATAAATTCTGATGGAGACACGGCAGATTGTTGGTTTATTAGTACTCTTTTCATCTTAACTGTTGACTGAGTTTCAAAAGATAATTGATAATTCTCAATATATAGATCACATGTGTTAAACTCAAGGCTCGAGGGCCAAATGTGTCCTGCCAAGTCATGTTGTGTGGTCAAGTGAGTTAAAAGTCAATGTTTCCACTAAGTCGTGAAGTGCATTGTTGATGTGGACACCAATAAAAATGAGTTTGACACCATTGGGACAGATATATGTATGGACGGGTGGATGGGAAGACAGACAGATTAATATACAGTATATATATAGACAGACAGACAGATAAAGAAATACATAGACAGATGGACAGACAGACTGTTAGTTAGATACATAGATAGATACACAGACAGACAAATATATAGATAAATGGACGGACGCACAAATTGACAGACAAATATATAGACAAAGAGACAGACAAACAAAGATGTAGACAGATGGACGGACAGACAGTTAGTTAGATACATAGAAAGATACATAGGCAGTGATACAGATAGATAGATAGACAGACAGACAGAATGACAAATATATAGACAGATGGATGAACAGACTGACAGATAGATAGATAGATAGATAGATAGATAGATAGATAGATAGATAGATAGATAGATAGATAGATAGATAGATAGTAAGAAGCTCACAAACAAAACAATGCGTAAATGTATTTTATACATTTGGGTTTTAATTTAGGAAAAACAAGTGGAATATGTTCTAAGAGGCAGAAAAAAAAATGCTGTGGTCCATTTGTGCTCTTCTAAGGTCTGTGTTTGTTATTGTTGGTGGTAGTCATTTTTCATGATAATAAGGTCAATGATTCTCAGGCCTGGCAGCCAGGTTCTTAAGAAGGTCACAAAAGGATGAATTTTGAAAGTGTTGCTCCAAAGAAAAGTGGTTTTTACAAAGTCACAGCCCGCTGCTTATTCTAATGAGGGCAGAGGAGAAGAGAGAAGGATCTCCTCCAACATGAGGTTAGAAGCCCAGCAATGACTGGTCGCTGGTCCATCATATGCCAAAGACAGAGACCACGTCTTCACACTGTGGGAGATTTAACTCCCAGGATAACTTCATTACCAATCTGCATAAATTGGAAGTGTGAAAAATAGAACATTGATTCTCGAGACCAAACGCCCTCGGCCAACCTGGGAGCAATTTTCGGTTTACGTTTTTTTTTCTTTCTAGCAAGCACCGAGCTGGTTTATTTTTAGGGACAGGAACTGCAGCTGTGAGGAGAGATGGGTCACTTCAGGACGAGATTGTAGGTCAGATGTAATTACTTCAAAATCTGTCATTTATTACTTTACATACAATAACTGCTTGTAGTCTGTGATCCTCAGACTTCGGGAAAACGTTTTCTGGACTTGTTTGTCCAACTGTCAGTCAGTCATGTGATTCTTCTGGACAGAAGAGGACACACCTCATCCTCACCGTCAACAGTTCTCTCTTTGTTTCAGCCTTATGTTAATGATCAGAGTCAACCTGAAGGGTTTACTGGTCCTGCCATGACTTTTCAGACGTACAACTAAATATGTCAGTGAAAATGAAAATGCTGCTTCCATCAGCGGTGAAGTCATTAGTAAATGCCAGTGAATCACTTCTTGGCAGACGCAGACTGTGCACTTCAAAGATCCAGCTGTTTGTGATGTGATGTCCTCACATTTTCCTCTTCCATCAGTTCCGATTTCTGTTCCATTGGTCTACAGCAGTGTTTCACTTTGTTTTTTGTTTTTTTCTGGGAACCCATATTAAAGTCACAACTTCTTGGAACCCAAGTTATTAGACATTATTGGTAAATTATTGAACATTAATGAGGATACATTGTTGTTGGATGAGTTGAACTAGCAAAGAGAACTGTGAACTTCTAGAAAAGGGTGATGCATGACCCCACCCGAGGGTTGCGAACCAATTTTTGGGAAACAATGTCAACAGAACTTTGCTCCCCAATTGCTTTTACATTCTAGGAAGTCTCCTACAAAGTCTCCGACTGCTCTCTGTTTTTGATTGACTGATCTTGTGTTATGGGGTGGATTAGTGGTTAAGGAAGCTGACCAGGGTCTGCAGGGTTTTAGGTTCGAGTGTACCAGCTGCAGTGGTGTGGATCAAAATGTCAAAATGGCAAGGAGGTTGCTTTCTTAATGCATTGTTTTCACAAATAATGTAGTCCTTGATCCCCAAGCGTCAATGTTTGCAGATCATTATTTATCTATTTATCTCCACAACTACCACCCAAATCACACTGCACCATTACTGTGATCCTTCCTGTGGGTGGTGAGTCCACTGGATGTTATGTGGGTCTGGACGGTGCTATGGTCAGAGCACCTCAGTGGCAACCTGGCAGCTGGTGGATTAGAACCTGAAGCCTTGAGGACAAAAATTCCTTTCCAAATGTTTCCAGTGAAATGCCGTAAAATCACATTAATACTTCCACTGTTGTGATACTCAATGACATGCTTTTGCACAGATATCCTCATCGTTGCTTCTGCTGAACCGTAGCTACTGACAGACACCTCGGTCCAGCCAGAATCTCTCTCAGCTCTTGGCCAACACTGACCTTTTTTCTGCACAGCCAAACAGTGATAGAACACATAGTGGAGCTGCACGAGTTACATTTAGTTGCATCCAATTATCTTGAGGCTCAACAGTTTGAACAATGTGTTATGGATGTGTTTCCACACAGTAGGACTTTAATGCAGTATTGATTATTCTGTTTGATACTAATGAACACGTGCACTGAAACTCTGAGCCCGAGGGGTAAATATGGAGCGGTTCAAATGAGGTCTTCTTTATCAGATTTTTTTTTTTTTTAAATGGTATTGATTTGCTAAAATGTCTAGTGTATGGACAAGTTTATTAATGCAATGGTGGGGATATAATTACAGTCATGTCAAAAGCAGACAAACAAACTGTCATGTAAAAAGGGCTATTTCCATAACAACGGAGGAAAATTATTATTCATATGATGGTCAGCTATAAAGGAGGTTTGCTCATAGTCTCTATGGCTGTGCTGAAATCACAAATCACAGTAATTATAATGTCCTACTCTTTCCTTTATTCACATTTAAATTTAGACATGGAGGAAAGTTACTGATGACCACTGTCTTCGTTTTCTTTCAGCTCATCCATTTTTCAGGGGTTACCACAGCGGATCAATGTTTTCCATCTCACCCTAGTCTCTGTATCTTCTACTCTAACTCCAACTACCTCCATGTCCTCCCTCACTGCATCCATCAATCTCCTCTTTGTCCCCTACCTGGTAGCTTCATCTCTAGGATCATTCATCTACCAATATATCCACTGTTCCTCCTCTGAACATGTCCAAACCATCTCAACCTGGCTTCTCTAGTTGTTTGTTGTCCCTCTAACCACCTCATTCCTAATGCTGTCCATTCTTGTCTCTCCTACAGAGAACCTCAGCATCTTTAACTCCTCCACCTCCAGCTCTGCCTCCTGTCTTCTGTCTATCACTAGTGTCTCTAATCCATCCATCATGGCTGGTCTCACAACCGTCCTGTAAACCTTTCCCTTCACCTTAGCTGACTCTCTTCTATCACAGATCACTCCTGACTGTTTCTGTTTCCTGTCTGTCCTCTATTCTTCTCCTCTCTTCCACAGTCTCCACTGCTCTGAACAGTTGATCCTCAGTATGTGAAATCGTCCACCTTCTCCACCTCTTGTAACCTCACCATTCCACTGTTCTCCCTCTATTCACACATATCTGTCTTGCTGCGACTGACCTTCATTCCTCTTCTCTCTAATGCAAAACTTCCACCTCTCTAGGTTCTCATCTGATGACCACTGTTTTATTCCAAAATATCTGTGAATATTTTATCATAACATCCATGATAAAATGTGTTTTATTCGAGGATTCTTTCATTTTAAGGCCTTTAGACTTCACAGCCACTAGCATTTCTCCCCAGATGCCAATAGAGGTCGCTCTCTGCCACCCCTCAGCCACGAGTCGAACGACTGATCCGTTCTCACGTCGAGCTTCTTCACAAGCTCGGACCACACAGATCATAGTGTTCCTCAGAGCTCCACCGTTGGTCTGTGTGAAGATGTTCCCCGTTCCCTCACGGAGAGCTGTGGAAACACTTTATCATTGACTGTACTGGGTGCATTTAATGGCACAGTCGTGATGGATTCTGCCAGCGCTTGATTTATCGATCACTTTCCTCAGATAAGCTGTGAATACTCAAATAGGTAGCAGTCACCTCCAGGGATGGCTGTCACTCTGGGCCTTTCTCTTCAAAAGTTGTGTATTTGTGTTTTTTTTGTTTGTTTTTTTTGTCTGTCTGCCACCAGCAACTTTGGGACCGTAATTGACAGAATTTGTTATAATGAGTAATTACATGATGGGGACTGGACCTGTGAGGTGTTCTTGTTCTAAATGTGGCATCTTGAGGCTGTCACGAATTTTTCCATCCATCACTGAGGAAGAGGAGGGCAGGGCAGAAAAGCACTCGTAGGGAGGAAGAGTGAAGAAGCAGAGGGCCCCTGACAGATGGGCTTCGTGAGTGAATCATTGACAAGGGCCTGCAAACGGATGCCGGCTCCATCAATAGCTCAAAGCCCCGTGTGATGAATTACTGCAGATAAACAATGCTGAGTAATCAGATGTGTTTTTAACAAAGCCAGGTGAAAATATTAGAGCGACTGTGCAGATGTATGGACACCAGCAACATCAGTGAGGGAACAGAGAGTAAAAAATATATATATTTTTATGCCAACAATTGTATTTTTATTTCCTAGTTTAAATTAATATTGTATATATCATTGCTCTGGAGTCAAGCCTCTTCACTCTGTGCTTTGTTTTTTTTACATTATGTGAAAATACATCTACAATTTTTTTATCTTTTCAGATGTTTATTGATATTTCATAAAACCTGGTTAGAAGAGTGACAGTCATATGGTCAAATCCTTTTTCAGGTTCATGTGGTAAAGTCACCGGATAATTAAGACACTGCAGTTAAAATCTGACCTAAACGTTCAAATTAGTTGGTTGGCTTTTTTTCGTATCTATTTTTTTTATCTGTTTAAACTTCCTTGCAAATATGGATGCCGTGAGAGAGGATATGGAGGTAGTTGGAGTTGAGGATACAGAAGACAGGGTGAGATGGAAATTGACTTGCGGCAACCTCTGAAAAAAGGGACAAGCCGAAAGGAAAAGAAGTAGTTGAAATTAATTGCAATGCAGTGATAATGATTATAAACATCTTGACTGTCCTTCCTGCAAAAAACACAAGTCATAACCTAGTTTTAATGTTTATTTGAAAACCATGATTGGCCAATGAATGCTAAAGTCAATACAGAGGAAAAAAAACTCTATAATAATTTAAAAAACTGTTTTAATGATGATTTTATTACCATTAAAATAACAGATGAGTGATAAGAATTCAACAATAGCTGAAATATTTGTTCTATAAAGCAAGATCAGTCAAAAATATTTTTTCAGTCATCTATCTATCTATCTATCTATCTATCCATCCATCCATCCATCCATCCTTCCGTCCGTCCGTCCGTCCATCCATCCATCCGTCCATCTGTCTGCCTCTGTGTCTATTCTTAAATCTAAAACTGTAAAATTTTTGTTCATTTTCCTCGACTTATAAATTCACATATATATAATACTAATACTAGAATCCTTTACATATACAGTAAATAAAGTGCAAACTGATGTAATTAGAACAACAATCTTCAGTCCTATCTTCATCAGTTCTCTGCAGCTCAAACGTCAACCATAGAAAAGAAGGTTAACTCCTTTCTTTTTCTCCTTCCCTCCTCTGCGTCTCTCTTCCTTCCCCATTAGATCTAAGCTGAACTCCACCAGGTGCTGCTGAAACAATGGGCAGCCAGTTCAGGGATCAATGCCAGGCCACTGATGGGCTCTCATTCCTTCACCAGCGGACGTGATAAATGACGTGGCCCATATGTTTCAGGAGCGGAGACGTGTCCTCCTTTGTCTTCGCATCTAATGGGCCTGTGAAAAATATAATGCTTATTCACATGCAGTAAAAAAGGAGCGTACACAAACGTGCAGAGGCCCATGATTTTTATTAAAAGTCAGGCTGCAATACCCCGTCATACCTCTAGTTTATGGTCACCTTCGGATTGGAACTAATGACACACACTCACTTCAATATGTCATTTTTTTTTTGTTGTTGTTGTTTATGCTCCTCCCTTCCTCTCACACTCTTTTCCTCTCTCCTCTCTGGCAGCAGTAGATTCTGATGTCTATACAGGTAGCAGGGCTCTGGCCCCTGCACACCGTGTCCCAGGTGTCTTGTCAGCTGTCACAGACGTCCAACAACAGACAGCGATGGCATGACCGGCGGGTGGGAGCATGTTGGACGGGTCAACCGTCAGCATTGTGGACAGACAGGCATGTGGCAGTGATCTCCCCTTGACAGGCTGTCAGGGCCACCGCAGAGTCACCAACCACCGCTGCCCCCCCCCCTGTCATACCACCTGATTACAGAGAAGGATCTGAGTTCTCAACTTGGCACCCAGAGTTCACTTCACTTCCATCCCTTCACGCTGCACCCTAGAATTTAAAGTCACTGGCCTTCTTCATCTCAGAGATATAATTGTGCAGCGGCGGGCTGAGTCACAGTGAAGCTGCCGTGGATGAGGTACGACTGTAAACCTGGGAGGAGGATTCAAGCGCTCCTCTCCGTGTCACTCAGTGAAACTGTACACCTGCAGGGCAGACATGATGGAACTGACAAGTCCTACAAGAGGAGGAGTTGCAACCTGTGAAAATGACATAATTGTTTTCTATAACTAGGATTTGTTGCTCTTTAACAGTGTTGTATGGCAGACGGTAACATCTGTCCGTCTGTCTCTCCGTCTGTCTGTCTCTCCGCACCCCCCGCTGTCTGTGATCCTGTCTGACAGGTGACATTTGGAGTGGTGCAGGAGATATATGTGCCATTTGTATCCACTGCAGGGTCAGAGCATGTTACATGACCTGCGAGACGAAGAGCAGGAGAAACAATACCATCCTGGGCTGCGGATCAATACTGGACAGAGAGGCACAGATAATTGAGAACTGTCAATCAATCAATGAGACTTCTGTTTGTGGAGACTTTTTTGCGTCACTGCAAGGAAGAAACAAAGGAGAGTAGAATTTTTCTTTACAAAATCGTGACAAAGTAAGTCTTCCATCTTATATACCTTTTTTATTATACATTTCTGAAAGACGTGGTTCTAAATGACATTCATTCAATTGGCAAATTTGCAAAACACAAATTTCAAAGTACTTTTTGACAATGGAAAAATAAAAACTGACTGAATGTTTTGTTTTCTTCCGCAAAAGGACATTTATTTCAAAAGGATTATTCTTGATTCTCTGTCTGTAAAAAACAATAAAAATCTGTCAAGGTTTTTTATCTTAAGATCAATTTTTATTGTGTCATTGTATTATTATTTTGCTGGGGTTTTTTTATGAAATTACAAGGATAAATACCAAAAGAATTTGAGGGAAAACAGTGGCAAGAGTACAATCTCACTGTGGTGTACAAGAGCATCAAAATATGGCAAAATCAATGTAAATTTTGCTGCTGTATTACAGGAAAAATGGTAAGATATTAAGGTTATATGAAGCCTTGCATCCATCAATCAATCCGTCTGTCTGTGGCACCTTGAGATTCCAGGGATGGAAAGTGCATTATAAATAAAATGTATTATTATTATTATTGTTATTATTATTATTATTATTATTATTGTTGTTGTTATTATCTAGGGGCATGCCGTTCCCCTCCCTGCCACTAGATGGAACTGTACCAACCTTGTCAGCATCATAATTGAGGGGTGTGGCCATGTATTGAGGGGTGGGAACTCACCTGGAGTTTTCTTTTCCAGTTCCCCCATGTGGCCGTGGCCTGTTTGCCCGAATGTTGTTCCATAGGTGAGCATAGCATATCTCTCTGCTCCGTCTTTTTTATTAACTGGACACACCTCCTACAAGGAGGCGTGTGTTTGAAGTTTATTGTTAAATGCTGATGTGGGGTCTAGGCTGAAGTCTGTTGTTTCGTCTGTCCTTTCCAGTAGAGCCGTCACTCCTGCACCTAGAGTAATACACCTTAGCTTTAGAATGTTTAAGTTGACAGTTTTCTTAATCCAGAGTTTGTTGGGAAGTACACTATTGTTTGGTTCACTTTATATGGTTTTTCTATGTTGTTTGGCCATGTTTGATTCGTTCTATTGCGTTCATCTTATTTTGTTATTGACCTATTGTCCTAGGACAATAAAAACAGTTTTGCTTGGTGAGACTGTTGCAGGCCTGGTGACCATTTAAGGATTTACACTCACATTAACACAGTCCCCTTGTGTCAGTCATTGTGTCTTTGCATTTGATTTTTCCCACTCCTATTTTCTTTATTATTTATTATTATTTTGTCTGTATGACCCTGTCCATTATTGGTACATCAGTACTTTATCTAAATTATGTCCTCCTTCCATGGACAATGATAAGTGTCAATCACTCAGTGTTGCTCTCTTCTCTTTTATTCTTATTCACTGTTTTTATGCTATTGTGGTATTTTAACCATTTTAATTAAACATTTTGTTCATCTTGTTTAGGGACTGCTGGGTATTGTCAACCAAAAATTATGATGTTGGTCAAAATCACTATTGTCTGCCCAGTTTTTATCATCATCATCATTTACCTACACTGAAACTTTTGTCTCCAATTAGACTCCTGAATTTTAATCTTGTTATTTTTTTGTATGTATGTATATGTGTGTATATATGTGTGTGTATATGTGTATACATATACAGTATGTATATGTAAAGGTATATATGTAAGTGTATATGTATATCTGTGTATGTATGCATATATACATGTATATATGTATGTATATATACATTTAACCGTTTTTGACCATTTTGAACACTGTTAGGAATATTTTACTGTTGACTGAGCGACATCTGAATGAGTATTACTCATTAAACCAACATAAACGACTGAACTACAGAGAACCTTGATGCAATATGACTAAAAAAGAATAATTTTTTGCGACCCACCTGAGGCTCATATCGTTGTGATCTAGACCAGTGGTCCCCAAACACTGGTATAAATCTACCACAGACCGATACCGGTCCATGGGTGACTTGGTGCCAGGCCGCAGAGAAATAATGTTTCCTGTTGGCCTCATCTGGCTATTACTTCCCTTTATCTGGTCTGGTAGCAGAAAATTATAGGCTTTGTGCACTTGGGAAATCCTTGTTGTGCCCATGTTTTATCAGGTAGGAAGATTTTAGAGGTCTGCCACAACTACCAGTCTGTGAAAATAGTATGAGTCATACTATAAATGGTCTGAGAGTTGTGGAACACTGATCTAGACCTGTGGTTCTCAACTGGTGGGTCCCGACCCCAAAAGTGGGTCACGAACAGCTGGTCGAAAATAAAAATAATGTGAGTCAGCTGTTGCGCATGTGTTTTAGAAAATCTCTCATTTTGAAAGGCGCACTCTACTGAATAAAACAAGTATGTTAAAAGAAGTGATTTTATTTTCCTTTTTAGAAAATTAATTTGCTTGGTCTGAATTCTATGAGAGTGGGTTGTGACTTAATGACCACAGGAAAATGTGGGTCCCAGAGTGAGACCACTTGAGAACCACTGACCGAATCAGTTTGTCCATAAAGAGTTGATTTGCCTTTGCACCTCAGAGATGTTACTAGTAAAACATTCCACCCCTAAAACCATGAACCCATTTGTCCCTGCTTCAGATTATCCACAGATACAACAACGCAGTCTGAACATTGTTTAATGACTTCGCGAACACTGTTCCACTCTCTGCGGTTCGGTGACATTGTGCAGGGTAGAGTCTCTGTCAGGGGTTTTCATCACTAATTACTTGAGGAAAGATATACTCGCAGCAATCATGAAGGCAGAAGTTACGTAAACAAGATTATTTCATTACACCCGTCTGTCTGTCTGTGACAGGGAGTGATTGAACACCATCCTGTGTTAATGGGTGGTGTTTTTTTTTGGCTATGTCTGGACTCGCGGTGCACCAGGGTGCCACCGTGGAGGCGCACCGATGTAGACTGCACACAAAATAATTGCAAACACACACACACACACACATAGACGCAGACACCCCCCCTCCCTCCTCCACCCATACACACACAAGCCAGCGGCGTGGAGTACAAATGTAGTTTGATGTTCGTAGAGGAGATGACATCAGAATATGCAAAAAAGACTTTGCCGCAGGCCAGAGATTTTTAATGATGAATCCATTCATTATAGAATAAGGTCATTATGCTTTTGTTGACATGAAATGTACGGATTTATCATCAGTCATCCCAGGATCTGGGTCCATTGTCCCTGCACTCGGAATGTCCTTGGATAGAATCAGTATGAACGCCCTCCCCAAAAAGAAAAAAAAAACAAACAAGTCGACACAGGCAGACTAGTGTGGACACAAGGACAGACACAAAATGTCTTCTGTTTATACCCAAACCATGTCTATTGTGTGTTGCTCCGCTGTTGTCGCAACGCAGTCTAAACACAAATATATGAAACCTTTAATGAAACATTTTGTGCAAAATGTATTTGCTTATGAGCAAATTAACGACAGTCGTGCAAAACGAACGGCGGCGCAACATGATAGGAATCCTGAGGAATTCATTAGCTGTTTTCAGGTAATTAGAGGAAACAATTAAGGTGATTAGAGTGTGTTACATGCATTCACATACGCAAATATACACACACTTGTACTGTAGACACAGAAAAAAAAAAAAAAAAAGATCTTTCCCCCCCGCCCTGCCTTGTTTTGCGACTCTCCGCACAAAGTGCTGACAGTGCTGTCCGGAATAACCCAATCACGGCGCACAGAGATATTTTGATCCCTGTTTCTTTCCTTATCTTCTCTGTCCTCCCAGCGCCGGCGTTCGCGGGGTCGCCCTCCAGTCACAAATCCCTCATCCCGATCCCATCCACAATCTGACACATGCAGAGGTGGCATATTGGTGCACCAAAGATACAATCAGGTGGAGAGCTCTGACAACACAATGCAGGAGTGATAAATCAACAAGCTGGAGCTCCTCGCTTTAGACAGCATGGCCTTCTGTCATGAGGCACGGCAGCCAAAACGCCTAAAACTGTATATGTTCTCATCACAAAAACTGATTTGTTTCTCCCTCTTTGTGGTTACAAAAAAAAATTAAACCTTCATATGTGCAGTAGGAGCTGCAACACAGAGGGTGAAACCCACTGATTATCTGAGTGTAATAAGCAAGCAGCCTCTTTCTACAGTGTAATTGGTCTGCAGTGGATCTGCAGCCGAAGCTCATTAGTGTCACAGCAGAAATAATCACGCTGTAAAATCCCCTCCTGTGACTGATCACCATATATCATACACGTGCACGCCTGCAAACGCATGGATGAATCACACGCACTTGGACGCCATAGGTGGAGCCCCTGTTGTTACAATGCAGATTTGTGTATTAATGCGGTATCTTTGGAGGAACCGTAATAGGATGTCATGTAACGTGAAGGGGTTTGATTTATTTGGCCGGATCTTTGTTTTTGCTACTTTAACGTCAAAAACCGGCATCAAACGTCTCCTTCGATTCCGTCATCCCCGACTCTTCCCGCAGTAGAAAACGCCCGTGCAAATGCAATTTCGGGTTTTCCCGTCTTCTTCCCTGTGAAATATAAAAGTTCCCTTGAAACATAATGAACAGAGGACTCTCCTGAAAGCAGTGCAGTCTAATATCGTCTCACGTTCAGATCGTTCAGGTTGAGGAATATGAGATTTTCTTGATGTATGACTAGATGCTGCTGCACTCGCCGCCAAAACAAAGATTTATTCCTCTTCAATTTTTACCTCCACTTTCAAATCCCTTTTCTCTGAATCCAAATATTCCACAAAAAATGATATTCACGCATTGTTTTTTTATATAAAGCACATTCTTTTCCGTGTTTATGAACCATTAGGTGAAAAACTACTCTCTAATTTCCAGCCTAGAAACAATATTATGGATGCACGGGTGGATATCAGAGGGAAAGCTGTTCTACACGACTGCTCCGGTGTTGGGGAAAAAAAAAAAAAAACTGAGGAGATGGAATTGGAGCGATTGCAGTAATAAAAGTGTAAAGACTTATAATGTTTAAGATTAAGGCGAAGGCTTTGAGCGTCGCTCTGTGTGCGTGTGTGTTTCGGTGTCGCTCTGTGTGTGTGTGTGTGTAGGCGGTGACTGATGATCCTGATTCAAAAGGGGACCTACACACTGTCTGAAACAGAATCAAACTCAGACACCCAGGTATACACCACCTGCACGAGAAGTCATTTAAATGTCCTCCTGGGCCGTCGTAACCTCGGGAAAATTCAATCACCCTGTCTGCTGTTGAGGTGGGGGGGGGCACAGCATTCTCTGAGATTACTTGCAAAGAAACTTAATAGCTAAGAGCATTAAATGCTGGTTGTTGCTACCCCTTCTGCCAATAGTGAATAAATGATTTTGGCAGTGTAAACAGACAGGAAAATCAATAGCAAAGGGTTTTCTGTGGCGTTGGGGCCTCTGTATTCATGTAAACATGGGAAGTGGTTTTCTTCACACCTCAGAGTGAGATTACCGCTCACCACCGGAGGCCTGCCCGGGTGCAGCGCACGAAGCGGTTCTCAGCTTGAGCCTGCCAAAGGCAAACAGGAGATATCTAAACATCACCCAGACCAATGCAGCATATGCAAATATTTGGCAGTTTTTCTTGGGTGTTGAAGAGTGTAGGTGGAGGGAAAAAAGTCTTTCCATAAGTAGAATATCTGCCGCCCAATCAGTGGCACCTGCGTAGAAGCAGACGAGGCGACTTGAAAACATGGATCTAGCAACAATAAGGCGCAGGGATTTGGATGAAAGTAGAAAATACGGGGATTTCAGTATTTGATAAACATAAAAAAAACAAATCAATGAATCAGAGCAACCTTTCTATGGCCAATTTTTAACTTCTTCTTCTTCTTTTTTTTTTCTCAGGGGTTGCCACAGTGAGTCAACATTTTCACCTCTCACCCTGTCAGGTATGGAAAATGTTGTCTTGCATCATTGTTGTGGTCACGGTTCTTACGCCGGATTGCCTTCCTGACGCAACCCTCATAATTTATCTGGGATTGGGACCAGCACTGAAAAACACTGACTTGGTGGCTGGTTTGGGGTCAATTAACAACATTGATCCAAATAAATGGTTACATTGAGGGCAACTGGTTTGGGTAGATTTTGTTAGAGTACAGAATTGAAGGAACCTCCTTGATTAGAGGTGAAACCAACTACGTCTAGTTGCCCTTGTTGTAACTATTTTAGCTAAAAGCCAGCGTACACTGCAATTCTGAAATGATTGTAATTGTACGATGATCGGTGGTCGGCCCCGAATTTTGGCTTGAAACTAAAATACTACGATAATGCATATTACAGGGTGTCCTGGACAGTTGAAATGTCACGTAATCAATGTAATTTCATGGCTACATACTGTATCCATCTCCCATTGTAGAGAACATGTTGTTTCATCATTACCACTTGCAAGTGCAAGTCCTCTGATGTCCTAGATCAGGGATGTCAAACTCATTTTCACTTCAGGACCGTGTTGACAATGCAGCTGTCACTGAAACTTAACAACTTATGTTCTAAAAAATATTTCTGCAAGTTCATGGAAGTTGCATTGGTCTTCTCCTGTCGGCTGATCCCGTTTTTCAGTTGTTGCAACAGCGAGTCAACAATTTTGTTCTCACCCTGTCCTTCACATCCTCAACTCCAACTCCAACCATCTCCATGTCCTCCCTCAAATTGCATTGTTGAGTAATAATAAAAAATAATATTTTTTTTGTGTAAACAACACATTTTATAAAATGGAACCATATTTTGCCTGCAGACCTTAGGTTTGACACACGTATCTTGCTCTATGATGGTGCCACTGTGTAGATATGTAAATATTTTCAACTTGTATTCAACTTCCAACTTATGTAAAAATTAGAATCACCTCAAATTGTAGCAATGTAACTCGTTGCATAAGTGTGGATAGTGTCCACTAAAAAGTGTCCCCATGGTTTTAATATAGAAGTGTCCCTTTTACGCTTACGGAACAATAGGGTTATTGGCATAATGACTTCCTGACAACTATAATTCCATGAGTAGTTACAGGAAGTTGCTGTAGTAGGAAAGTATTCACTCTCCTTGCACAAGTGATGTTGTTGTAAAAACTCTTTTTGCCTACAAAATAACACACTTTTTATTGTATTGATTGAAAATTCCTAACTCGTGAATGTAAGGATGGTATGTCAGGAAAATTAGTAAAAGTAGCCATTGCAATTTGGAGTCTAAATACCATCTCTATCACTGGCACTGACTGACTTGTAAGTGGAAGCTTTAGCATCACTTTGCCAGGATCTTCCTGTAGGACTTTTGCCAACTCCCCTACTTTTGACTTCCTTTACAAATCAACACATCTTTATTGGACTGTTTAACGGTAGCACTAAACTTTATCTACTGTAGCATTTTAAAATGTAACACCGTGTACCGTGCTTCTTAGTTTAATACTCAGTGTCACAAATGTCAAGATGGAAGCGGACAACATCAGCTACCCTTTCCTCAGGTAAAGAGACCAACCTTGTCAAGAGTGTCCAGTGCATTTGTCGCATTCATCCTCTCTGGCTTGTTTGCTAACAGCAAACACATTAACCCTAAAAGGAAGAAAGGAGACATATTAAACTCTCTTGTAACGGTTACCAATCTAAGCCCAAGACAACCGCCCAAAAAAGTCCCAGATAAGACATAGACAAAGGTCTTCCTGCATGACAAGATTGTTCCTTAAAATTTGACACAGGGCCCAGGTCTAGCTGGGAATAATAAAAATCAAGAAAGATAAACGGATAAATCGGGAGGGTAGCGTCAGAAAGGACATCCGACGTAAAAGTTTGGCTAAATCGGATAAATCGGGATGGTAGCGTCAGGGAGGACATCCAATGTAAAACTTTGGCTAAATCAAAGATGCAAGACAACAAATTGATTTTTAACAGGGTGAGATGGAAATTGTTGCATGCTGTGGCAACCGCTAAAAAATAGGACAAGCTGCAAGGAAAAGAAAAAGAAAACATTTGGATAAGTTTGGAGGGCGTGATTAAAATGCCAAACGAACCACATTTGGCCCCCCGAGCCGTAGTTTGCCCGTGGGATAAGTTGCAAATGTACCTCAACTTAATTGCAGATCTAAACGTACTTAGTGCCATTCTTGTTCTGGAGCTGTCCCTTTTGTCCGTCGTGACCGCTGTCTCCATATCTCCATCTAGACTTCAGGTGGGGGACCACTGGTGGACTGGAGGTGGGAAGATGAGGAGAGGAGGATAAGGAGGAGAAGGAGGTGGTGATGTGGGGAGGCTACTGCTCAGCCATAGTGACCCGGTGAAAAGGCAGTGCAGATGTAATTTGTCCTCAATGGCTGTTTGGGAAGAGTAATTGTGGTGACATTGGTGGGTCGATAGTATGGATTTTTTGTTTGGAGTGCCCTGTGTGTGTGGTGCTAAGGGGAGGCCAGGAAATATAACACTGCTGCTCAAATACAATAAAAATGGATCGAGGGTGTGGTGGTTGTTTGCAGAGCTGGTAGCCATCATTTGGCTGTGGATGTTATACTGTAGCTGCTGTGGTTATCAAATACACCCCGCCGTTCTGCCCTATTAACACCAACTGTTCCCGGCTACAAACAGGTCTTTGAAACAGGCTTAAATGCTGGAACAAAACCATCAGTTATAAAGGTTTTTTTTTTCCTTACTGGAGAAAATGTGTGTCCAAGTAAATGGCCCAAAAGACTTGTTGTGTGCTGAAACAAATACTGATATGTAGGGGCCCCCTTTTTTTATGCACTATCCAATAAACCGTGATAATAATATATAGCACTGAAACCAGTATGTTGTATAGGTTTTTCTGGCAGAAATGCTGCAGTCTGATACTGATGTACAATTAAATCCTGATGCCTTCAATGTTGACTGAAGAGAGCCGGTGGCTAAAGACTAACAGCAGGGGTCGGGGGGATGCCTCAGGGAAACGTCAGAAGACCCTTGTGTTCCACTTTACCATTCCTCGGACAGTGCTTACCCTAAGAAATCTAAGTAGGTGGATGAAAGTGATTTATTGTAACAGTTTAACTAACAAAAAAAAAAAAAAGCAACCCTGCAAAAAGGTTGTTTTCCCTGGAGCACGACGGAGTCTATGTAAAGTAATCGAATCAGTGGGGTAGATTCTCGCACTTACAAGAATACCGTGTGATGTCTGCGGTGGAGCTACCTATTCTAGAGTTGTCACAAAGCTCCGTATGCATAGGCATAATAAGGCATAATAAATTCGATGTTGATCCTGAAATCTGCTCTTCACTACCTTGTCAAGGACACGTCCCGGCACACCGGTGCCTCTTCAACCTGTCGGTAACACCCCGGTCGGCTCACATCAGACGATGTTTCACTCCAAAGCAGCGCTCTTTGGTGGAAAACATTAATAGAGTCAACAGACACAAACGAGATCACATTTTGACACTCGCTTCACCGCAGTGGCTTAACCAAGAACGACACCTGACACCAGAAAAGGTCAGGCGTCTCGTCCGAGGGACAGGGGTGCTTCAGATGGAAGACAAAAGGACTCAAAATGGATGCCTCCCGACAGTGATGATGGACACATGGCTGAAACTTGGCCTTCTGGGAGCGGTGGGAGGAGTGTGGGTCACGCTGGGAACTGTCCCTTTTGGTTCCTCTGTCTAAGGGATGACTGGTGCACTCGCCGATCTCCACCATCAGGCTGAAGCTAACTAGACAATTCAAACGTAATCAAGTGTGAGTGGCTGCACAGGGAACAAGAGAAGTTGGGACTGTTGTCATGGCATTTTTTTTGGGTTATTGTTATTGGATATTCACGTGGTCAACTGTCAATACAGACGGTAAAAAATTTACTTTGAAATATACAGAAAAAAATGGTCTTGTTTTATTTATTTTTATATATATTTGTATTTATATGTAGTTATATATGTATGTATATATTTATATACATATGTATATGCATGTATGTATATGTATACATATATGTATATACATACATAAATATATATAAATATGTTTATGTATGTGTATATATGTATGTATGTATGTATGTGTATATATATAAAAATGTATATATATGTATGTATATATTCAAGGATGTCTGGAGTATCATGTATCTGCAGGAAAGTATTTAGATAGATAGCTAGGTAGATTATGTATTTCCTTAATAGCACAATTAAGGCAATAATAATCAATATTAAGATTTGGTCAGGTATAATTAGACTAAGGTGTACAGCTGCATAAAAAAAATCAATATATAACTACCGTATATTTCATTGTAATAGAGCATGAACATCATTTTAGTACCTATCAAATTCTTCCAGTATTTATCTTTGTAATTTCATTAAAATAGCTATAAACGAGACAATGACATGCCTAGAATTGATCTTATAAATAAAAACACTAACTGGTTTTTGTTTTGTTTTTTTTTGTTTGTTTTTTTTTTGTACAGATAAGGGATTGAGAATAATCCCTGTAAAAGGATTGAGCTTTAGTAAAATTTTGCTAATTTTTTTTTCTTACCTGGTTCACATCGCATAATTTTCAGAGCGTTATCAATAAGGTTATTCTCTCTTTTTTTTTTCTTCTGTGTGAAATGTGGGTGGGTGAAGTACTGGTGGCACTTATTGATCTTATGTGTGGATGGGAGACTGGTGTTGTGTTGCTCCAAACTAAATTTTGTTGCGTTTTTTTTTCTGACAATGACAATATCTGTCTATCTACAGAATCCTGCAAAATTAAGTTGTGAAATCAGTCACTTACTTATGTTATTTTTCAATCAAAAGGCCTAAGAACTGATATTCACAACGCATATATTTCACACTTTTTTGCAAAGGTGTTAACAATGGATGATGGATGCATCACATTCATGTTTTGTATGTAAAAGCTCTCTTGAAATCAGTTTATTTTGGTTTTTATTCCTTTCCAGAAATAAACCTTTATTCTCACACCCTACCCTGAAGCCTAGTAAATGCAGCCTTAAATGCGGCCACATGCACAGCAGGAAATTTCCCTCCCCGGTCTCTTCAACTCTCCACATCATCTTGGACGCGCCTCTGATGGTTTTTTTATGGCAGTGTACATGGACTAGTAGATTTATAGTTTAAGACGAGCAGAATGGTTGGGCCATATCTACAGAAAGAGGTCGACTATAAAGAGCTGGCAAGGCAGAGAGAGATAAAGAAAAAAGGTGAAAGAGAGATAGAGAGTCCCCGGGGCCCCATTAGAGGCAGTTCTGAGGGCCTGTGACATCTGACTGGATCAGTGTTCTTCAGTCAGAGGCTCTCCTCTTATCCACTCCTCTGCCGGAGTCAATAAACACATCTCCTACGCACAAACGCATACACACAGTAACAGGGCCTCTAGGGTGATTGCCAGATTACTTAATTTAGTGAGAGTTTGATTCTTTCTCCTTGGAGTTGCAGAGCTTACCAAGGACTTAATGAGAATGTCAGCTGCTGTTAGATAAGTGTTGCACTTCTTAATGGACATTTTAACGGCACGGTCATTTCAGAAATTGTTGTTTTCTTGTTTAACGCCGGCACAAATCTGCTTGTGCAGCAGAGCTGGGGTCTAACTGTCGGCAGAAGTGCTGAACTTTTTCGGGGTTCGTTAGGGAGACGCAGTTTGCACACAAACAAAGTATTTTGACGGACACGTCCAACGGTCAGACAGTAGACGCTCTGTGTTCAGCACTGACAGTGCGGTGGCACCGAGCAGGGTGAAACTTTGAAAGTCAAGCGGTCCTTTATCCATCCCTGCTCTGACCTTTCTGCTAGGCTGCCCTGTATTCACTGGCTGTCAGTGTGAGTTTGTCAGGAGCCATCCGTCTCTGTCCACCTCCACCCCCATCACCAAATCCCTGCCGACCCATTAGCCGATAGGATCCGGGGGAGCGGCATGACCAGCCATAGGGGGCCTCTTCTCCCTCCCACCACCCACCCCTTCAGCCCTGGTATCCACATTGCACAGAGCTCATCCAGGTACCCAAGAGAGGCCCGGCAAGCTGGCTCTCTCTTTCTGTCCCGCTCTCCCTTTATATATATAGTATACACCGTAACCTATGTAGCAAAAACATCAACACAGCAGTACTGTCTGACGTTCGGCCCATGGGATTTGCAGAGAAGCTGATAGCTGCTGGGACACAGGGAGAGCATGTGGCGATGCTGCTGCTTCACAATGATCTCGCACAGCTCTAATAGTCTGCATGTTCTATTAGGCTGGGCTGGAAAACCAAGGAGGATCCCAACCTCAAACACAGGCAAACTGGAAAATACAACCCGTCTACATCAGCTCACAGATATCAATTTGTTTGATGACAACTGTACTTTTTTAGGCCATGAAGTTTTGCAACCAGTTTGATCCGCATTGACTTAATTTTTGCCGCTTATTTGCAAAAAATATGGATTATAGTTAAATACAACATGATCCAGGGCTTAAAAGGGACATTACAGTTCATTCATCTCTGAGAAACAACAATGGTTTTCTTTACATACCTTATATTATTAGTACGTTTTGGAAAAAAAAAACACAATTGGCCTTTAGGGTTCCGTTGATCATTGTTTCACCTTTTTGGTACACAATGTAGTACAAAGCATTGGTTCAGGGCTACAGCTGCCTGTGCAAAGACAGGACAAAAAAACGATCCTATACGAGGAAAACTTTTGGACTTGCGGCCATGATTGGTTAAAAAAATTAAACACAGGGATGAGTCAAGATCAGAAGATGGAGCTCAGCATGGAACTAAGATAAATGGCATGTAATAGCTATCCATAAAACCTTAAATCTTATGTTTCTAATATCCTTTATGATGTCATCTATTGGAGAAAAACATAATTTCCAGGAAAGTATAAATAAGTTATAAAATTTGGACAAGGTTTGCAGGCCACAATAAAAAGCTCAACAGGCCGCGTCAGGCCCCCGAGCCTTAGCTTGCCCATGCCTGGTCGATAACAACAATCTGTCTTTTAATTTTGTTTTGCACCAGTCAGAATGTAGCCTTAAATGAAAACAGGATGAATGGACAACTTAATCAGTGTTGAACTAGATGTTTCTCCTACTCGCATTACTTTGTGACCTTGACCAATGACGTGCTTTGTTTAAATTACTGACAGATATAGTTCAGTGTGAGAAAAAAAAAAAAAAAATAAATGTCAGACACTGTGTTATTCCCTCTTACATATTTCCTCAGTGCATTGTCAGTGCAAGTCTGGATTTAACTCCGGCACAGGAAGCAAGCCGTAAACAGGACTTGATTAGATGAGCTCAAGGTGGACGGAGAAAGTAGAGGGAGTTTAGTAAAAAGTGATCCACTTGTGGGCGAATGATGGATAGATGGATGACTGGGGTGATGGAGGAGGGGTGGAAAGGTAGAAAGAGGAGGAACAGACAGTGAGGGAGGGAGGGTGAAGGCAGTAACGTGATTAATGGATGGGTGGTAGTGGGGAGGTTGAGGCAGACTGGGAGAGAGCAGAGTGACAGTAATAAAGTGAACCTGCCTCCCATTCATCTCCCTCAACCCATCTCTCGTCTGACTGGTAGGGCTTTACACATTCCGACTAATGCCACGCTCCGCATGCGGGCACAGACGGGAGTGCCACACAGCGCTTTTGGCTGCGATACGCCGCCACATAAATGAACATGCACCTTCTTATGGCCTCTCATTGTCGGCTGCGAGTCCTTCCAGGGCTCAATCATTTATCAGCAGTGAAAGCTGTCTGAGAGATCAACACTACCTCATCGCTTTTTATGGCCCTTAAATCATCTTGTGCATCAGACTCATCTGGCATAAAACCTTTGCTATCGTCGCTTTAACAACAGGTCAGATATGGCGGCCGGGTTGACAATGGGACATTACGAATGCATCACCTTTCCCCCTGTCCGTCGTTTTTGTCCGGGGATTTTTTTTTTTTGTATCGGGGTCCGATCATAACAATGCGGGCCTTTCTCCTCGGCTGTTGTTTTGCCGGGATGAGCGTGTCCGTGGTGCAGTGAGGTAAACAGTGGGGTGTTTGTCGACCTTCCCCGTGGCTGCCATAAAAAGATGCATATCCCAAATGTAGCATCATTAACCTGTCCCGGGCCGATCCAGGTCATGTGTTTTACATCGATTTCCACAGTGGGACGACGTAACCCCGCCGTAATAGGGTTATGTCGGGGTAGATAATGCTGCTCATAACACATAGCTTTTACTAAGACACTGTGTAATTATAATAAATTAAACACAGTCAGGAGCCAAAATATTCATCCTCACGGGAGTGTGAGTTGCATTTAACACAAACCCTTCGCTGACCTTGGAAGAGGGTCAAAAATCTCATTCACACACAGAGAACCAACAACAACTCAAATATAAATATAACAACAGAGCAACTACTATATACACAATTAGATGCAATAAAATAACCTGTAAATAAGGCCAAAAAATATAAACTGTGCATAAACGGTTGGCTGGGATTGTGTTTTTATTATTATTATTTTCTTATTCCTCATTCTTTGGCGCAGAAGCACTTTGAGTAAATCGGCCTGTGAGTGTGTGCTACTCAGTAACTGAGAAGGTTGAACAGCTTGAAACATACAAGGCCTTCACAAAAAAAATTGAGAATTTGCTCATCAACACCTAGAGCTGCCAACACTAGAAGAAAAGCCTGTTTTGATACAATGATTAAATGTCATTTATTGACGTTATTTTCTTTTCCTAATTGTATAATAAGTTTTTGCATATGTATTTACTGTTGTATATGTTTTGTGTTCTTGCCTTTTGTTACATCCTGGCCAGGAGACTATAGATGAAAACTAGCCTTTTGGCTCTTTTAACTACGTGCAATCATGTGTTTTACAAAATTGCATTGTTCCCCTTTAAACAAATTAACCTACACTTAAATAAAACATAGATATCACAAGAGTTTGAGTAATGTTCCGTGCAACATTACTGCCCATGTTTAAGCACAGTGAACCATAAGGTGGATCAAAGTATGGATTAATCTCGCTCTGATGTCTCCGAACTACACAATATTCATTAGAATATTCAAAATTTAAGTTATGTTAAGCTTAGGGTAAATATTTGTCACATAAACGCCTGTCCATTCTTTATTTCTTAGCAATAAATGGAGAACAAGCATCTTCAGGCTGTAGTAACATTTTTGTTTGCGAGTGGTTGCACGATTGGGCATGTGATCGCGCCAAATCAGGCACAATTTTTTTTTTTTTTTTACTCCAAAGCCACAACCGGTCCTAAAATTGAACACAGTGCCAGGTTAGAAGCAGAGAGATGGAGCGTTGATGTGAACTTTACATGTAAAATTCATGCTATTATATTTTGCCATCTCTAAGCCATCTACTGGGAGTTATGGGCATTGCAGGAAAAAGGGGGAAATATAATTGTCACAACACTCTTTTTTTTTTTTTTTTTGGAGAAGTTTGGTGGACCAGATGGCAAAGCTGAACAGTCCTTGGACATTTGTTCGTCCAAGCCTGTGCCTGTGCTAGACCAGTCGAGTAGCTGATTGATGACATCAGTCCGGCCACGTTGTTCCTGCCTCCATGGTTTTACTTAACATTACTGATACAGAGGAAAGTCTTCTACTCTATTGGCCAAATGGATTCTAAACAGAAACGAATGCATCGGAACATAGAATTCTAACAAACTAACGCTGCTTGCACTGAAACATCGAGGGAAAATCAAAAAACATTATTCCGCAATGTTGACACTTTTTTTTAGATTTTGACTCTGTCGTGTCACTGGGAACAATATATTTTTTCTCTTCGGCCCAACCGATCATCCATCTTTCCCTTTAAACTTTGCGGTGGAGAAGTAAATCACAAGAACGCCAAGCGAAAACAAAACGTACGACTAAATTGGCTTAAATTACCCAGGCACTGATTTGACAAAAGACCTTCCACGTTATTTCAATCATTCCGTGCTTTAATTGCTTCAAGTTATAATGAACACATTACTAATGGATAAGGAAACCAGGAACAGTGAAAACGGGGCCCCACCTGCATGGGGTAAATCTGTCTTCATATCAGCCACATGACTTTTGCCCGGGCAGACAATAGATTAAACAATGAATGAATGATTTATTAGCTGTCGTTGTCATGCTATTTAGATGGATGGCTGTACATGCTGCATGACCTCACTTCCTTGTTTTTTGCCTTGTATTTGAAGGTATGGAGAGAAGGGGGGTTGGAAGGCGAGATGTTGGCAGGGCGGGGCGGGTCAGGCACACCACTGACCACTGACAGGACTCAGCCACTTGATCAATGGTCCCTGGATTTTGATATTGTGCCTGGGTGTGAGGCAGCTGCGTCTGAACTCCTGGTACATACGGTGGGACAAAAGTGTGTGTCTTCAAACAGGTATCATCTGTTTGTGTGTGTTTGTGTGTGTGTGTGTGTGTGTGCATGTGTGGAATTGTGAGCACGATGCTGAAGAAGTAAGTACCTTTACTCTCTTCAACCTTACCTCCCCTCTCTTCCTCTTTCTTCCTCCCTCAAATGGGTTATTCTGGCGATGGCCCTGACAGGCCATAGTTTGGATTTTGATTTATGTTCCTGTGAAGCTCAAATCAAAGATTCCATCTACTGCTGCTTTATGGCAGCTGGGATGATGAATGGTGCAGTCTCTCGGTCAAACCAAGCCTCTGTGTCTTTGCCCCACATTTTAATTGCTAAAGTAGCCAGTCATCGCTCAGCCCTCCTACCCTCTCCCTGCCTCCTAACCTCATCCTTTCTCCGCTTTTCACTCCATTGTCTCTCACCCCTTTCGCTCATTCACACTAAATAATATAACGCTATCTCTTCCAAATGTCTGCGCAGCGCAACTTCTCCTCGCCGAAACTTGAAATTGCCACCTAAAGGATAGTCATGTAGGGGAAAAAAAAAAAAAAAAAAGAAAGAAAGCAGCGGGAGATATTTAACCAGCCATGTTTAACGGCAGTTGCAGTCTTTTCAGCGTCTCTACATTATTTCACAGCCCCGGCGTAAGTACATGATGTACAGCAAACAAGTCTGATGAGGGGGAAAATTCATTCCTGCATCAACATAAAAAGCCACTTTATTTGGAGGAAAAATGCGTAGATGTCAAGCCCTGATAGAGTTTATGTTTTCTCACTATTTTTCAAAAGTAAACACATTCTGCCGTACATGACATTACTAAGTAGGTTAAGTATAGCCCCGAGCCGTCATCCATCAGTACAGAATGAAGCGGGCATATTCTGCTCGATGAGAGGTGAAAGTTTTCCACTGTGCCACGATGACATTTAATTTTTCACATCTCCTGCATGTTCCTGGGATGAATTTTGGCAGACCTGGTGCAATTTAGCTGCTTGGCAGTTTGAAATTGGGCAATGAATCACGATGTGGATTCAATGGGAACCAGTCAGTGTACAATATTTTCACTGTGTCAAAATGGAAGGAGAGGGAAAGAGAGGGAGAGAGGGAGAGTGGGAGAGTGGGAGAGCCGAGGCATTAGAATGTGTTCTCCAATCATCTTCCACTCACAGGGCCTATCATCCCTTCCTCGCTCCCTTTTAAAAAAACAAAGTGCCATTATAGGGGGAGCCGTGTGTGGCTGCAGATGTCGAGCGGTGGCAGAGGTCTTTAAGGTCCGCACTTGGATATTTTGACAAAGAGCAGTGAAGAAAGAAATCAATAAAGTCACTGACTTTGCCAGTCAGTGAGCAGAGCGCCGAAGAATGCAAAGCTCCTTTACAACCCCGAGACAAACTCAAAATGTGCAACCGATAGACTGACACTGCCTCTGACACCAGCCATTTTTTAAGCCCGGCGGCAGAATATGGTGGATTGCACAGCTGATGGTCTTTATCTGGGAGGACCACACCTGAGGAGACGTGTTAAATAAAACCGCGTGGCAGTGACTAAGTGTGCAATCCACTGTGGTGATCTGCACCGCGCGTGAACTCTCTGTGTCGCACAAACGTTTCAGATCCGCATCAGGCGCATTATCAGATATTGAAATGCGATACAGTCTGACATGAGGAGCTGTCTCCGAGCCCCGTGTTTGCATCATCTGCTTCGCTGAGCGCTGAGAAATTATCACCTCCAGTGGAGCTGCTGTGTGGAACGCTGCACTCTGACCTCCTCCCGGGGAGACCCGGGAAAAACACGGGGAGTAAGCAAACCACCCAGGGATCATCCGATCCCTTATGGATATGTTGAGACAAACGGATACGTTGGAGATTATTGGTGTAATAATTCAGCAATGTGCTGTGACATCTATGTGTCTGAGGAAAGGTGTAATGATACTTGATGTCTGTGCTGTCGTTGTAAAAAATAATATATATCTTTTTGTTTCTTCTTCTCTATCCAGCTACTTCTATCAGCAGTATTACTACATTTAGATGTAATATAGAATTAAATAACATATTAACAATGTTTACAAGACGGATTGTCAAAAAAAACATAAAAACAAAAGTAAAAAACGACCTACAAATAATGTAAAATTGATTATTAATTCATTAATCTTCATCTGTAACTTGGTCTCCAAGGGGCAGTGGTCTCCACAACTGTCACCCAAATCACACTGCTCCATAGTGTCAGCCCTCCTCAGTGGCAACCTGGCAGCTGGTGGAGTAGAACCTGAAATCTTGTGGACCCAGGTTTGCTGTTCAAATCTTTGACAACCCTTCAATGAGCTGTGTGGCAGTAGCGGTCCACAGAACTGGCACCGGTTCTTAGAATAAAACTAAACTAATTCTCCTCTGTCTGTTTTCACTCCAGCTCACTAATAGATTCTCTATGTGAAAAGTCAGCTGGCAGTGAATTACTGTAAACCTCGTCTGCTGGGAAAACCCCTGCAGTGCAAAAAATTAGCTAGCATTAGCCAATTATTGGAAGTTCAACGTGTAAACATAGGCTTTTTTTAAATTTACCTTCATGCAAATACAGGTACATAAATAAGTATACATATATGTGTACTGTATATGGGACATGCAAATATGCACACACATATACATGCATATGTGTGTATATATACATATATATATATATACATATATATATATATATATATATTAAGGGCTTTAAAGCTGATTTTCAACTGCGTTTTAATATTTCTTTGGTTCTACCATAAAATTGACATTAATCGATGGTCCACCCACTCTCTCAATTCAGTCAGTGAATGTCACAGGAAGTCAACATCATCAGGTCATTGTAGACTACCATAGACTAGACTAGGAGACCAATGACTTTGACTGAAGGATACACAGGATTTTTAAAGAATTGAATAAAACTGTATATATTGTATAACTATATATATATATACATATATATATATATATGTATATATATATATATGTATATATACAGATATATACAGTATATATGTACGTATAAACATAGATGTGTATAAGAGACAGACGCTGCACTCTGACCTCCTCCCGGGGAGACCCGGGAAAAACACGGGGAGTAAGCAAACCACCCAGGGATCATCCGATCCCTTATGGATATGTTGAGACAAACGGATACGTTGGAGATTATTGGTGTAATAATTCAGCAATGTGCTGTGACATCTATGTGTCTGAGGAAAGGTGTAATGATACTTGATGTCTGTGCTGTCGTTTATATATATATATATCCTAGTGGTGTCCTAGTGGTTAAGAAAGTGGACTTGGATCCCCAAGGTTTCAGGTTCGAATCCACCAACTGTTAGGTTGTTCTGAGCAAAGCAATGTCCTGACCCACATAACTTCCAGTGAGCTGACAGTAGGGTGCAATGTGATTTGGGTGGCAGTCGTGGTGACTGCTGTCCCTGTGACTTGATAACAGAAGACGAATGAATTACTGAGTAATGTTTATATATTTTTTTTAACTAATTTATATTTTCTACTCTATTTATCTTTCTCATACATACCTTTTACCGCACCTTGATTTTTCTGACCTGAAATATCATGTGATGAATGACTCTTCTTGAATCTTGATAACGGGCATTGTTAGTGGTTGCAATCACCAACCGTACAGTGAATCTTTGTTTAGTTCAGAAAACTTCTCTGACTTCAGCCACACTCCATTGTTTTTGACACGCAGCAGCCACGTGACCAGATCTGACTACAGGAACATGTTGACCTGTGTCTCTTCCCACTGATCCTCCACGCGCTTCCACTTCAGCTGTACATAAAATCAGATTATTCCATCGCGGAGGCCGAATATAAAGCAAGCGTTGTTGAATAACTATAGACCAGTGAGTTGTCAATGCCATTTAGGTTGGTGCAAGAGTGACAGGAAAGGAAAGCAGAGATAAATGGAGAAGAAGGTCAGACCACATTTGAGATGATCCAGAGCATTGTACCGTAGAACGACTTCAGCAGCAACTCTCACTTTGTTTGTTCCTTCTCTGTATATTTATTTATACAGAGATTGAGGGGGGAAAAAAATCCTAAATTTAACTGTGTTCTTTTTCTCCCCTCTCAAAAATAACACTTCCACAGCTCACTGTGCTTAATTTATACAAGAGGAGAGTCATCTTTCTTTCATTTTCGCAAATTAGCACGTCATGCACAGGTACATCCTGTCATGCACTGTCTACCTGCACCTGTGCATGATGGCTACTCTGCAGAAAAGCTGCGCTCAGGTGCTTTTTTTAATACCTTACCCTAGTTCAGAGCAAGTGAGCAGCGCAGTGAAAAAGGGAGAAAGAGAGACGGAAAAAAAAAAATAACTACCGAGCATAAAATGTTAAGGTCATGGATTACCTCTTTAATATGAAATTGAAGAACTGAGTTAATAGCGTAGGAACTTGGACTTTTTCACAAAGGGGAGTTTTATTGACAGCTCTTTTATAGTTGTGAAACATTTGATCCTCTTGAATGAAATTAAACTGAACATGTAGGGTGTGCCACCAGCAGCATTCATAAAAAAAAATGATAGGGCAACAATGGTGGCCATGCGGCCAAGGAAGTGGACTTTGTTACGCCATGTTTCAGGTTCGATTCCACCAGCTGCCTGTGGAGCCATAACAGCCTCAAAAAAAAACACACCCATAAGCATGGATTTGCGTTTGTGAATTGTGGTACGCGCATGCAAATCATGCTTTTAATTTGTAAAACTACGCTCATGCAAATTCCTATTTTTTAAACTTGTCTTCCTTAGACGAGATTAGAGAACGTAACTTTGCTGCGTCGGTCCGTCACCGGCCAATCGGAAGTCTCACTCATTTGCAGCCAATCACGCGGCAGTGTCCCCACATTACTACGTTACTAGACTGCGCCTGAGAACCAAGTTCACGTCCTACAAAAATGGCGTCTGGAAGCGAGTGTTCTTTTTTGAGACTATTCTGGCTCCACAGCTCTGCTGCCAGGTTGCCACTGAGTTGCTCTGAGCATAGCAGCATCCCGGCCCAGATAACGCCCAGTGGACTCACCACCCACAGGAAGGCTGACAGTATGGAGCAGTGTGATTTGGGTGGCAGCCATGGAGACTCCTGCTCTTTCAACCCGGCAACTGGTGTCATTGAAAACCTCCCATTTTTTCATAAATATTACAACAACCTTTTTTCTTTTCAGAAGCTTCCTGCATGTTTGAAATCACAATTCCCTGCTTGTCGCTGCACACTTGACATAATATCACACTGGGAAACATGAAATTCAACCCTTCTTTGCATGCATGCGCATGTTTTTTTTTTTTTTTTTTCATGTTCCGCCATGTGAGATCTCCGTCGTCGTGATTACACATCTGAGGCGTGCGCATTGATTCAAGCCACTTTGTTGCGTGAGGACAGCCTTGACATAATATCACACTGGGAAACATGAAATTCAACCCTTCTTTGCATGCATGCGCATGTTTTTTTTTTTTTTTCATCTTCCGCCATGTGAGATCTCCGTCGTCGTGATTACACATCTGAGGCGTGCGCATTGATTCAAGCCACTTTGTTGCGTGAGGACAGCCTTCACAAACACACACACGTCATTCAGAAGTTGTCATCCTCCGCCTCACTGTTTGTGAAAGACGACGTCTACAATCACCATCAGACACACACTCTCAGAGGTCTCACCCTCCCTCTGTCACTCTCCCTTCCTGTCCTTTTCTCTGATTGCACAAATTGTCCCTCGGTCCTTCTGTTCCTGCAGTCTCCCACTTTGTCTATCTCTGCTCAAGAGGTCTATGGAAAAGGAACAGATGACTCAGAATCACTGAGGTGCAGGATAGTGGTTTGTAATGTCCAGCACATACTAGAGAAAAAACAACATCCAACTATTTAATGGTGAAAATAATAATGTCCTCCCTCCACTGCAGAGGTTCCCACACTTATCTGAGATGATGGTTTTATTTATGGATGGATGAACAGGCAGCCAGAAAGATGAATCTACTGTTGTGTAGATAGATGTTGATTTTGTCTTGTTTTCAATGTAACATAAAAACATGAAAATGTGCTAAACTATTAATATCATGTTTTTCTTTATTGAGAAATTGACAAAATAATCAACAAAAAATATTCCTCTTAAAAAGCGAGACATCTCACAAATGTAAGAAAATACATAAAAAAAATATAAATACAATCTTTTTCTCAAAAATGAGATCTTCCTGACAACGTTCTTCTCACAATAGATGTATTTTCTACAATATATAGATTGATAAATGGATAGATAGATGTATAGATGACAGACGGACGGACGGACGGACGGACGGACGGACGGACGGACGGACGGACGGACGGACAGACAGACAGACAGACAGACAGATAGATAGATAGTATCCCTTGAATGTAAGTACTCTACCTCTATGAGTAAAATGTCAACAAATTTGCATCACTATAGTTTGTCCTTTAAGCCTGTTTGGTCGTTCCTTGCAGTTTAACCCAAAACCTACTTTTTTTCAAATAAAGACGAAACCTTGTTTTTACCCTCACTTGACATTAATTCCTGTCTTGATGGCAGGAAATTATATAGACACTGCCTCTGTCTCTGCAGGCTCTCTCTTTCATCAACTGGATCAGTCTCTACAACTGTTCTGTACTTATCACTGACTTAGAGACAGAACAGACGATTCGACTGCAGCTGTAGGACTGAGGGAACAACAACAACAACAACAACAAACCCCAAGTCATTGGTTTTACATGAGGCAAAAATTAAAGTAATTCATGATATTCTATCTTTGGTTGATAATAGAGATATGCAAGCCATGTTGCAGATTGTTAGATTTCTCATGCATATTGGCATGCTTTATACTATATATACACCAGGGCTGTCAAACTTACGGCCCGTGGGCCATTCAGGCCCCCTCTAAAGATATTTTGTGGCGCCCACCTTGATGTGAAAGTTGAATGTTAGTCATATAAGATTTAAAGAAGGGTTTCAGTGCAATTCAACAATACTGGAAGTTTTCTCATTCAAGGAGACCAGTGTTGATGAGAAAAAAGATTTGCTGTAAAGATCTAAACTTCAGACCATCACAGAAATGTATTTTCACAGATCGCTGTACTGTACTACTACAGTATGGCATTTGTGTACTTCACCAGTAAATATATGGTGAGTTTTTATATATATTTGCTCTTTAAGATGGTTTGAACATGTTCAGAGGAGGGGCAGTGGATACATTGGTAGAAGAATGATCCTAGGAGCTACCAGGTAGGAGAAAAGGAGGAGATTGATGGATGCAGTGAGGGAGGACATGGAGGTAGATGGAGTTAGAGTTTAGTATACAGGGGACAGGGGGAGATGGAAAATGTTGATTATATAATTTGTGTATATACATACATATATGGAATGGAATGGCCTTTTGTTCATCCCCAAGGGGACAACACTTTTAGTAGCTCAAAAGTGTTCAGTAGCTCAAAAAAAGAAAAAAACAATAGAAAAACAATAATATATATATTGTTTGAAACATATATATATATATATATATATATATATATACATAAATAAAAATAGTTGTTATAAGAATAAAAATATAGGAAATGTAATTAACAATGTAAGTAGGAAAAATGTATTAACAATACAATATACATACGTTGAAGATATACATCCGTTAGAGATATACATATGAACATACTGTGTGTGTATATATATATATATATATATACATAAGATTTTTAAATTTCGGGAAAAAATGTTTTCCAAAATAAAAGAGAAAAAAAAGTCTGTTGAACGATGCCAACCTCTTTGTTGCTGTTTTGTATGTCAGTATAGGTAAGTGTTTCATCACCGCTGTCTCTTGGTGTGACAGAGCTCCTCACCTTATCTCTAAGGGAGCGCCCTACCACCCTGCGAAGAAAGCTCATTTATGTATACATATATATATATATACATAAGATTTTTAAATTTCGGGAAAAAATGTTTTCCAAAATAAAAGAGAAAAAAAAGTCTGTTGAACGATGCCAACCTCTTTGTTGCTGTTTTGTATGTCAGTATAGGTAAGTGTTTCATCACCGCTGTCTCTTGCCATTACAATAAAGTCAAGGCTTTTGGCATGCTCCATTACAGGACCAATCTCCCTGTCCACACTGACCTACCCAAATATCCCTTCTCATTACCCCATCGACTGGTAAGTATTTGTTACCAAAAGACGTAGCCTCTCCCCACAGAGGACTTCAAATAGATTTCCCATTTTAGATCAGAGCAAAGTGGAGTCAGCTTCGATTGGAGCTGACATCGGAGGAGTTCTTCAGGGCAAACCACCTGTGACTGCACTGATGTGTGGCTGTCACTGTGTTGTGACATGACATAATATAAAATGATATTGAACAATGTCTGTTTGGCACTTAATTGTTAACAGAGCTTCAGGTCTGACAGCAGCCAGTTTATGGCTTTAATCCCATGGTTCTTTAAAGCATGTTTGACATAAATTGTGCTTGACTTCTTGACAGAGGGGGAAAAAAAGGCAATAACAGAAAAAGAGAAAAAAAAAACAACACTTTGTTTTATTCTGTCTTGTTTGGTTCAAATGGAAACTTTTTTTCCTCTGTGAGGTTGTATTTGTACTGGAGCCACAGTAAACGTAGACATCAGTAAGTGCTGGGTGATGGACTGGTTTATAAGCTAAATGACAACAGACTTTTTTATGAGAAATGGAAAAATGTCATTTATTAGAAGATAAGATTCCAAAGATGTGCACTGCCAGAAATAAATAAGAATGAGGTACGTAAGCTGTGTAAAATAAGAACTTTCTACATGGAATTCCACTATTTAAAGCATGGGCCCATAACCCAGAGGTCTATGGATGGACCTTTGCTAACAATTTGGGGCAGGGGTGGTCAAGTGGTTTTAGGAACCCAGAGGTCTGGAGGATTCAAGGTTTAAATCCACCAACTCATGGGTTATCACTGAGGTCCACTGAGTATGGCACCACTGCCCACTGTTCACTTCAGTGATGGGTTAAATACAGAAATTATATTACATTATAATACATTTAATTCATCACCGTAGTGAGCAGGGAGCAGCTAGCTGAGCTAGCGCCTGGGGAGCAGTGTGTGGGGACGATACTATGCTCAGGGCACCTCAGCGGTAACGGCCAGCAGTCTCCACAACTGCCACCCAAATCACATTGCACCATAGTGTATCTTCCTGCAGGTGGAGAGCCCACTGGAAGTCAACCCCCCTAACTGGGATTCAAACTTGCCCAGGAGGTGAACCCTGGAGTTTCACACCAAAGACAGAGACATGGCCTCTGGGCCAAAGTGAAGGCACAGAGGCAATTTTATTTACTTTATAATACAAATCATTATATGCAATAGTAAACCATTATAAAAAAAACATATCATCAGAAATAAAGGAAATTGTATTAGACTGAAGCGTTTTGCTAGGGCTCCCCTAATGAATACATGGGGCACTGCAGGTAGATGTTATTTTGACATTATATACCGTTGGATTGTACATTTAATAAAATATTAGTAATTACTGCAAGTATTTTTAGGTTAGTTGATCATTGAAAAATAAATATATACATAGTATATTTATAATATGGAGCATTTAAAGACCTAGTAATTTTTTAAATGTATTTAACCATTAATTAATTTTTTTATTGATGAGTTTCTTTGCCCTATTCATTCATTTATTTATTTTATCTTATTATATCTTTACCTTTTCTCAAATTGGAAGTTGATTTAAATGTATGCCCCTGCCAAATATATAGCAATGCATTGCATTGCAATAATTAGATCCTAGAAGATTTCACACAAGCAATATATTTCCTCCATGTTGCATCATCCGGCCCTTAAATAACACTAATAAAGCCGAATGCCTTTTACTGGACCGGTCATCTCATCTGAGTGTAAGGACATTGACATCAGCTTGTGATCTGTGATAAATCTGCTACGTAAGCTCAATGAAAACCACGCACGCTGGTCGGAGGGATCTGTTACCATGACTAATGTGTGGACTGACAGCAAAAGATAAGACTCATCCTTCACCTTAGCTCTGCCCATTTCTCAGCAATAATGTTCATAATGGAGTCCTCCATGGTCGTTATTGTGTGAATAATTTAGATTGTGATTTAGGGTTACTGGCCAGTTACACCTATACTGGCCTACGCCGCTCAGTGTGCATTGTTGTAAGTCCTTTTTTATTTTGATGTAGAAGCAGAACGGCTGGAGATGACCGTGAGGCAATGATTTGGTGTGCTGCTTAATTAGATGTTCCGGCGACATCTGTTTTTAAGGGGAAACTGCAACTCTGGCACATTAATTCACTTTGTAATAAATGGCCGAATGTCAATGCGGGCTGTAAAATCACCAAGTGGAAGTATGTGTGTCCACGCTCGCGTGTGCAACACAGTGAAGCTTTTCCATCTGTTTGGCAAAAACATTCCCCCCTCCAACACTGGCACCGTCGCTGAGCAGTAGCCAGAATAGGAAAGGCTTCAAGATGGCCGATCGCTGACTGGAATGCCGTTTGAATGGAGGAAATGAATCAAAGATGGAGTGGACACTGGGCCGCTGAATCTTAGTTACGGACGATTCACGAGTGTCTGACAGAGTCATTAATCACCTGAATTACAGACAAAGACACTAATACGACCAAAATCCGCCTGATAACAGAATATGTACAATGAGAGAAGAGGTTCTTGTGTGAAATTCTGCCTATAACAAGAATGCTTGGCTTGGAAAATTAGAAATACAGTCAAGAAAAAACTAATTATCAGACCATCCTTGTTTTTGTTAATTTCTTACTTATTTTAATGTCTGGTTTCACTAAAGGTAAGAACAAAAAAAATTTTCTGGCAAAAACAGTGATTTCTTTGACAGAAAATAGTTTTGCCAATGCTATTGCTATAAATGTCAGCACTAGCAAGTGATTCTGGTTACTATCAAGAAAACGATCATGAAAAATTTATAGATAAGCTTCGGTATTAAACCCTAATAGACACACATATACAGTACATATATATATACTGTATATATATATATATAGCATTTTGTCTATAAATTGTACATTGTATTCTTGTTAACATAAAGAAAACAAAAAAAAGAGATATAGTTCAACTTACAAGCTTTATAGTAGTACGGTGGAAAAAAAGCATGTTCCCCAAGGTCACACGCGCCCCCCTCACCATCACACCACGCTCCCCCAGTGGGGCCCGCCCCACACTTTGAAAACGCCTGCTCTGGAGTATCCTTCAGGAAATTATACCTCTGCACTAAACCCAATCATCGTAGTGAGTAGGGGACTGCTGGCTGAGCCAGCGCCCGGGGAGCAGTGTGTGGGGACGATACCATGCTCAGGGAACCTCAGCAGTAACTAGGCAGTAGGGGAATTTGAACCCCTAATGGATTTGCGAACCCAAGTCCGTTTCGTTAACCACTAGGTCACCAACTGCCCCAACTGTTTGCTTTCCTTTCCTTCCTGCCCGGGGAGCAGTGTGTGGGCACAATGCTATGCTCAGAGCACCTTAGCAGTAACTTGGCAGTAGGGGGATTCGAACCGGAACCTAAGTCAGCTTCCTTAACCACTAGGCCGCCAACTGCCCAGATGTACATTTAGTGGAAACAGGCCTTACATCCATCTTCACCTGCTTATCTGTTGCCGGGTTGCAGGGGCAGCAGTCTCCACAACAGCCACCCAAATTACATTGCACCGTACCTTCCTGCAGGTGGTGATCCCACTGGAAGCTAGTCACCCCAATCGGGATTTGAACCCTGGAGTTTGACACCAAACAACAGACAATGAGTAGGCATTAAAATGAATTGAGGAAAACACCATGGTGGTCTAATATGTTTTCCACAATTGTAAGTTCAATGCGTTAAAAAACACCTTGAAGGAACTTCCTCACAGTAGTTTTTCTCGTCTATTTCTTCTCTTTCTCTTTTCAATGTAAACGTAATGGAACTCAACATGTTTTTTCTCTGCTACAGGGTAAATAGGAGAGTGTGCCTGGGTCTTATGACTGACTTATTCCAATCCAAGGAGACCACTTGGCACCTGCCATCAGGCTGCCATCAGCGTATAAAGATGCTAATATGAATTCTGATCACTCACCCACACAGTCAGGGGAATTACTGCCCATCAGCAGCATTTCACAGTTCTCCCCCCACATGGCAAAGTCAAGGGGCACACCGTAAAAACCTGGCAAATAGAGTTGGCACAACAGTGAAAGACAGATTTCGCTTGACACTTTTCTCCTAAGTGATGGTGCTACGAGCTGTGTTCCATAATGTAATAAATTGGGTGCTCCGTCCTCGAGATTTCCGACTGATGAGAAATTTATCTGACAAATCCATCTCTTCCACTGCCTCTGGTTCTCCACAGACACGTGATCTCTGGAGGGTCAAATGTTAATTACCAGGCAGGATAAGAAGGCAGAGCCAGAACATTCAGGTTTTTGAAAAAGGTGTTAATTTATGTAGATTATTTCTAATATTGGAACGATTCGAGCGGGAGTCTAACCAACATCATATAGAATTAAGTCATAAAATATGGGTGAGATAAGTTGTTATTGAAAAGTTTATTTTTAACTATTTCGGCCACAAGAAAAAAATTGGTGTTTCTGGAAACATCCCACTTCTGACATGAATCCATCTTTTGCGCTAGCTTAGCTCAGTGGTTACTTCGTTGACATTTCTAACTCAGAAAACTCACCCTGCGTTGTTTTTTTGTTTTTTTTTGTGGGCAGTGGCCCAGTGGTTAAGGAAGCGGACTTGGGTCCGCAAGGTCACCGATTCGAATCCCCCTACCACCAAGTTACCGCTGAGATGCCCTGAACGTGGTATCGTCCCTACGCACTGCTCCCCGGGTGGTCATTAGCTGCCCACAGTTCACTTTGATGATGGGTTAAATGCAGAGGACAAATTTCATTGTGTGCTGTGGTGTGAATCACAATGTCACAATGACAAAAAAAAAGGAATTTAATTTAATTAATTAATAATTTAAACATAAAAAGAAAAGGAATGGTTGGCCGGGCTCATCCGCTAATCCATTGCTATGTCGCCGGTCTCTACAACTGCCACCCAAATCACATTGCACCACACCATATCTTCCTGCAGGTGGTGAGCCCACTGGAAGCCACTGGAAGTGACCTGGTCAATCGGGGCGTATTTTTCTTAAATTAAAACAGAATAATGCAAGAGTTCTTGTATATGTTCTGGGCCAGATGTTACTCCATAAGGTGAACTCTATTATCCTCTCATCTCACTCCCATGTCTCCAAACTACGCATTTTTAAGAAATCTCAACAGAAACAATTGCATCCATTCTTTATGATGATGATACATTATATAAAGAATATTAGGATTTTTGATACCTGAGCAGTGGAACAGTTCAACATGTGATCGTTCTGGACCAATCCAGTAGCTGATTGATAACAACAGTCTTTTTGAAGATACAGGCTGATGGTATGCCTGCCTGGCATTTCTGCCTGCCGCACCTCCAACAGTGCCCTCTAGAGAAGTGTTTCCCTATGCACTACACCCAAGGTCAGGAACCTGTCTCTTATACACATCTGTTTTCTCTTCTACAGTGGACCTAATGGATTATATACCGTGCTTTATACTAATGCTGACACTAACATATAAAATTATAAAAAAAAAGAGTAAAATCTTATTAATTGTTTATTTGGCCTTGTAAATATGTTTTTTTTTTACGGCGACTCTGATAGATAACTTTTTAATATAAGCAGGACAAAGGTGAGGTTTAGAACACAAGACAACTAAACTCTGATGCTTTTGATATTTTTGGCAACTTTTTGTTCTGTTCTGGTATAAAAAATCTTAAGTCTTAAGTCTGAAGGAGACATTTCTAGAGAAACAAAACACAACTGGTCATCTGTCTAAATGTCAAACACTTGTTCTTTTTCTTTTCCTTTCAGCTTGTCCTGTCTTTTTCAGGGATTAGCAAGAAAAACCCTTTCCATCTCCCCCCGTCTTCTGTATCTTCTACTCTGACTCCAACTACCTCCATGTCCTCCCTCACTGCATCCATCAATCTCTTTTTTGTCTCCTACCTGGTAGCTCCATCTCTAGGATCATTCTTCTACCAATGTATCCACTGTCCCTCCTCTGAACATGTCCAAACCATCTCAATCTTTTCTCCAAACCTTCCTGTCTGTGTTGTCCCTCTAATCACCTCATCCCTGATCCTGTCCATCCTTGTATTTTCATATTTATTCCATATAACCATCATCTTAAACATAATTTTCTTTAAAATAATTGTTATTTCACCATTTAAATTTCTATTTTAGATCTTTTTTGTGTGTAAATTCTTCCTTACATGTCTATACATCTATTTTGAGTAAACTTCTGTGTCCTGTGACTGGTAACGCATCACAGGCCCCAACTAACGCTGTTTGTGCTTTGCAACAGTAGATTATTTTCCATCTCGTTAGAAAAAATTAAAATATAGATAAAAATATTGCTGATGTAGATAAAAGTAAAGACATCCTATAGCAGAATAGCCTTTAAAAAAAATGTGGCTAAAGTGATGAACACCCTGTACCTCCGTCCGTCCCATTCTCTCCTACCCAGCAAATTTGTGCTTCACTAGAAAGAGGGATGATACTGTCTGTGCTGCTAAGTCTCCCTCTAGTTGACATCTTGACACAGGTAGATGGATGTTCCTGTCTGTCTCGTCACATCACACCCGTCCTGATTCGGAACCCTCCCATCCAACACCCTGTGATGCTTCTCTTTAAAAAGCTGCCCGTCCATCATAAACATCCTGCCTTTATGTTCCCCGCCTGGGAAGGAAAGGGGAAAGAGAGAAATCATCACTCTCTCAAACAGGAGCTGACAGCACTAAACAGACTGACGTGACATCAGAGAGGCAATGTGCCACACTTGGCTTTGAATGAACATAACAAGGTAACACAACTATCATTACTGGGGGAGACTGCGGCACCTGGAACTTCCTGAATCCATCCAGGAATACGAATCCTGGTGAAATTCAACAAAATATCGTATGCGTTAATATTATGAAGGATGTGTCCATGGACTCCATAAATGTGAGACTGTCAATAAGGGAGATATAAATAGATGGGGTGGTAGCCATTCATAATGTACCTGAATATTTTAAAGGGTCTTTTGGGCCATGAGACACAGGAAAGAAAAGAAGAAGGAGAGACTTGATCGATCGTCTGAGTTCTGCCTCTACAATCAGAAGTGCGCTAATTAAAACAGCACAGAGTCATCTAACATCCCTAAAGAATGAACCTTATCACATTTTTGTCTAATAATTTAACACAAAATTAAATTAATTAAATCTTTCCTCCCATCACGCTTGTCAGCGCTCTACTGCCTGGACAATGGATTAGACAAAAAAAAAAGCTCCGGGGGAAATGTTCGGTGATTGACGCAGTTTGTCTACATAATTTTTTTTAATAAACACATTAGAATGAAAAATAACATGTTTTTCATCATCGCTAGGTTCCGGTAAATACCTGCCGGATACCTTCATGGAGTCCTGCCACTTTGACTGAGGCGCTATAAATGATGTCATCAAATTGCAGTTAAAGTCACAACAACAATACTCGATGCTACACCAAATTCGCCTGGTCTGGAATTTTTTGCGGATAACAAAAATACCTAATGACTGGGCAGATTTGGGGCAAAATATTAACACAAGGCAAAGTGTCTCTCAAAAAGTTAAATACCATAGACCAGTGTTCCCCAACACTATTTGCGCCATGGAACATTCAAACATCAGGAAATTTTTTCGCGGACCGGTCTTTGAGGTGTAGCTGATAAATACCACTAATGAAAATGAAACATACAGCATAAAAGTGGTATTTTTTGGACATCTGCTGGACACGAGGGGATCTGGTCCTTAATCAAAAACACTTTTTAGCGTCTAATAATAAATATAACAAAAATTGTGATAAACTGAGCATCATCTCTCTGCGGCCCGGTACCAATTGCCCCACGGACCGGTACCGGTCCACGGCCCGGTGGTTGGGGACCACTGCCATAGAGGACACCCAAGAGCAAAAAAAGATCAGACAAAAATCGTGAAGTGAATCTTGAAGGATTACCAGGCGAACTCTCTCGTTGAAGACACTGGATTCACTAAATGTGTTGAGTTTTCCGAGACATGCTACGTCACGCCAAATCGTATTCTGATGTATTCCTCGGACATTGGCCAATTCCATCAAGGAGAGGACAAATCGTTTACATGGTGACAATGCTGAAATATTTATTTGCACTTTGAAGAGGACTGTTGACTTTTCTCAACTGAAGCTACAGTATTCCTGTTTGTTTGTCTTTTTATTTGCCTGTTGTTATTGAGTGCTAATTGAGCCCCGTTTACTATGTTGTTGATTCCTTTTGCCAAGTTATTCTGTCCAACACTAGATATTATTTGTTTACTTTAATTACTGCACAAACGACTGTTGCAGACAAATTTTATTTTTTTCTATAACTTATGCAGTGTTCTTATTTTGTAAACTGTTATTTTGCAGAATTTCTTAGTCGTAAATCACCTTCATATATCAGTTTCAGTAAATTTTGATATTGGAAATTAATTGGTTGGACAATAACGCCAATATCAGATATCGGCTAATATTGGACCTGCTAGGCGTCAAAAGTTCACCAGTTTGGTGGACACACTCTGAAGGTCTTTACATTCAGCCTTCATCGCACGTCCACCTTTCTCCGAGCTTTTCTATTTTCAGGGCTAATGAATTGAGATCTGGAAAAGGTTTTTTTTCTGCGGGCTCACAATGAGGAATGATAAGAGATTATTTTAGAATGAAGATCAATGATAAAGTACAAACGGTATGAGTAGGTGCAGCAGGAGGGAGGTGTCGGGCTGGGGGGCGAGAACAGGGAAAGTGGGCGCTCTAATGGAAGACGTGTGTAATGTGCGAACCAAGGCCAACGGCAAGAGCTTCATCGCGGCGGTTCTCTTGCAGGAGTGGAAATTACTCTGTGCCAAACATGGGTGATTTATACAAATTAATGACCTGTGTTATTAATAGGTGGGGATGCATATATTAAACACAATGAGTAAATGTATCTTTAATTATGCATTCTTTATAAAACCTGTTTAACTTCGGTGACTGGAGCGAATGTGCATTTCTAATATTAATCAGATCGGTGAAAAATGAGCGTTAATGTAGCAAATGTGCATCTTTCACACTGATTGGACGAAGAGCCGGACGCTGTTTGGTTTCCCGATATTTCGTTTTAATCCAAATTCCTTCGTTACAGTGTTTGTTTCCCGTTATTTATACATGCACTCATGAGCATGCTGATCACATATCTTACACTTTGGGGCCTCCATATGAGCAAGAGTTTCTGCCCAGCCCCTTCTTTTGTCCAGGAGGACTGCTGCACTGACAATGGTGTCACCTCTCCCCCCAAGGGGTCACATCCGAGTGATTTGTGATCGGACAAGATTGATGAAGTGCTATTGCCACCCTGTTTCTTTGCAAGATCAATTCTACATGTAGGAGTTCGCTTTATGAATGATGGAGACCTCCTCAAGCCATCCATACAGCTGCCCAAAGACACGTCCCCGGACCCCGCAGCACATAAGGCAGGAATAAAGCAATCACTCTTCTCAGCACGGCCATGCATTACGCAACCACACCCACACATGAACGTACACACATGAATACACAGATAAGACACAGACAAACAAGCTCCCGTGGTCAGGAATCCATGCAGCTGGGTTTTAACTCAGGACCAACAGCTGGACTGCTGGGATACAGAAGTTCGACCCAGTAAGACCGGATCCATGACTTTGGGGTGCCAGATTGGACACTGTCAGTCATTCTCTAATGCTGCAGAAACTCTATTAACAAACACTCATCACAGAACTGGATGACATTTTTGGTCCCAACCCTAAAAATTAAGATACTGTATTTTCTGGACCATAAGGTGCACCTGAACACCTAGCATTTACTCATCAATCAACACCACGCCTTATAATGCGATTGGCCTTATGTGTTTACTGACCTCGAATGGCAAGATTGTAGTAATATGGCTGAAATGTTTTACGAACTGGGCTTCAACATAATGTTATGGTGTGTGTATAAGAACCGCAAACTGGTAGTTTTTCCTAATGGTTCTAATGAAGCAGATTTTAAACTCCAAATTGGAATCATTGCAAGCCGCTAACCTAGCAATTCAGGTCATGACAAATAGGAACCAAGCTCGTTTGAAGCCACAATCAACCAACAGTCGAAATCAGACGCTGGAGGTGAAGAATTTGGCGGAATTGTAAGAGTGAGTTGCTTAAACTTATCTGACTATTTCGTGTCACCTAATGTGATCCTTATGGTTATAAAAACACAAAAACCTTATGGGCATAAAAACATAAAAGGACATTTTTCCTGTCCCATTCACTCATGACCAAAGTGAATCTCAAATCCATACTCACATAAATACTCACATTTAAAATGATTTCTTTAGTTTTATTTGTAGATTTAACAGAAATCATTTCAATGATGTTTTTTTGTTGAAGTAATGTGTCCTAGAACATGCAAACATACCTGTTACCATGAGATTTTTTGCCTGATAGATGAAAGATAAAGCTGCAAATGACATGATCTGAACTTCAGGATATAATCAAACAGTTTATATAATCAAACAGTCTGCCCTCACTTCTATTTTACATATTTGTAATCATAGTTAGCCTTGGTGGAATGTCTCATTCTACCTCAAGCAATCCTGTTATGCATATGATCAAAACCAGACTTTTTTTTTTCCTGTACTTTTATTTTTTAAGTCAGTTTGACCTCCTGGTCAGTAGTAACAGCTGTTACCATGAGTACGGATCTGCAACCCTGTTACCGTGATTAGTGTAAATCACATAGACAAATAAATTCATAAATCATGAAGAAACATGGTACCATTTATGAAGGTTGAACTAAAAACACAGAAAAAAACTTGAGAAGCCAGATTGAGATGGTTTGGACATGTTTAGAGGAGGGACAGTGGATACATTGGTAGAAGAATGATCCTAGAGATGGAGCTACCAGGTAGGTGACAAAGAGGAGATTGATGGATGCAGTGAGGGAGGACGTGGAGGTAGTTGGAGTTAGAGTAGAAGATATAGAGGACAGAGGGAGATGGAAAATGTTGTTTTATTGTGGCAACCCCTGAAAACAAGCTGAAAGAAAAATAAGATGTAAGTTGAGTTAATCAAGCCACTGATAATAAATCACCTATTATCAATGAATATGTAGCAGAAAATCACAAAAATTATTATTATTATTTTTTTTTTTTAGATCAAATATGTCCAAGTCCAAATGTCCTACAATTCTGGAATGTCCCTCATGTCTATAGTAGATGCCATCAATATAGAACTGACAGTCTTGAAACAGCAAACATTTAAGGGCTGAAAGGCTTGACATGAATAGAAGCAGCATTCATACAGGGGACAAGCTTTGCATCCCACAGAGGGGTTGAAAGCAAAAAGAGTAGAGTGCAATGAATATTTGAGTGTTCTGCATGCTATGAAATTGAAGGGCATCCCCTGTTTTACTTTAAAAAAAAAAAAATAGATGCAGGTTTTCCAAACGGTTCTAAAACGATTGGGTGAATTGTGAATGCAGGATGGACACACAATTCTCTTTTATGATAATCCAGGTGTGCGAGGTTGGGAATTATGCAGCAGGGATACAGGAATATGACAGAATTACATTTCCGTACATTGTCTGAATGTATTGTCCTTGTACAGTAGACTGCATATATATTTCTTTTTTTTGTTTGTTTGTTCTTTATCAACTGTTCACCTAGAGAGTGTGAATGACATCATTCTGCAGTGTTTTTTTTTTTTTTGCCTCCTCTAAAACTCAAATTTATTCATCAGTGTAATGATGCTTAAGTGCAAAAACATTGGCAACAATTTAGCAAATGTCCCTTCCTGCAGGCAGAGTGTGTACATTTCGGTGATGTGCTTAACACCCAGCCATCTCCGTCCTCTGGGCACCGGTTAGTTTTTGCTGCAAAGCGCGACGCTAAGCAAGACGGATACACAGCTGAGATAACTTCCATTTACTGTGTAAGCCAGAGAGAGCTGCACTGTAGAGGCCGTATACTATTTATGGGTTAATCGATACAGTCGCTGGATGACACCATGTCCCCACTACTTTCTGTCATGATGATGGCTCGCTAATTTTGGAGCCGCGGCTTTCTCCCTCTGCCTTCGGCGGGCTCCAAGAAGGTTTAATTTGGCTGTAAAAACGCCAATCACCGGGTTACTTCCCGTTCCTGGGGGAGGTCACTTTGGGGGCAGGTCCATAGGAGGAATTTATTCACATGGTTCTCTAAGAGACACTGCTAACCCCTGACATCCCATTTGGGTTGTAATTTTATGTTGTTAAAGTGACAGGGACCCAGCAGCCTCTCAGAGACGAGGCAGCAGGAGCTGGTCATGATCAGAGAAGTCTGTAATCCGTGTTAACTGGTGAGAATGCTGCCTCTCTTTCTCTCTGTGTCTGCTTGTGTGCGATCACCAGGGCCGGATTAACACCATCTGAGGCCTGGGGCTAATAACCAGGATGAGCCCCTTCATATCCAGTCCTGATCACAGCAGTTGCACTACCTTCAGAAGCCAAAGTTTTTTTTTCATGTTAAACTGTGCACCAACATACAGTGTTAGTTGTTCTGAAGTATTTCCCTACCCATAATATTTTCCTACCCATAGTGAAACATTTATAGCTGAAGTTTTTCCCTACCAAATATCTTCCTATTTGCTATTTTAAAGGTGGTAGCATTATCATTGATGGTAAACAACCATAATATCCTTAATATCCATAATATATTCCTTCTCTCTGTTTTAATGGTGGTAGCATATTTTTATAGATGTTAAACAACCATAATATCTTCCTACACTCGGGTTTTAAAGGTGGTAGCATATTTGTATAGATGTTAATCATAATATCTTCCTAGCTTCGGTTTTAAAGGTGGTAGCATATTTTTGTAGATGTTAAACAACCATAATATCTTCCTACCCTCTGTTTTAAAGGTGGTAGCATATTTTTATAGATGTTAAAGTATAAGTATAATATCTATCTAACACCTTTAAAACAGAGGGTGGGGAGATATTTTAGGTGTTTGTAGACCAAAATTATTATTATAAAAAAACCACTCCTACTCGTTTTAGCAACCTGAGGCCCCCCTGGTGGAAAGTCCTTGGGCTGCAGCTATTTTAGCCCATTTTGTTTATCCGGCCTTGGTGATGACAGGGCAGGAAGATCCTCAAATTTACCTTTTGATGATTTTTTTTTTTTTTCGCTCAAATGTGTTTGGTGCAGCCCCACGCTGCATGTTTTGGTATTAGGGTGTGTCTTTTTCCCCCTGGTGGGGGTCAGCACACATCAGAGATCAGAAGGCCAGGGTGAGACACAGGAACATCCCACTCTGCAGAGATGCTGCTGGATCAAGAAGAAAGAGAGACAAGTGGGGGGAGAAAAAACCTCATTACCTTAGCAATGAGACTTAACGCTCCATCCTTGAACCGGCTTTGATCGCTCCCTAATGTGGATATTTAAGGGAAAATGTGCGCTCCACTCCGATGAAAGCCAAACACGCATATTAAATTCACAAGGGGAATGCAGCGAATGTGTATTCTCATTTTACAGCTGCTAAAAAAAAAAAAGAAATGAAATAATAACATCACCCAGAGATGAAGAATTCTGACTATGTGCACATTTTTCCCTTAAAAACACAAAAATGACAGTAGTAAAAAACCTCAGGTATCTGTCATCGTGTACAGTACAAGAAGGAGGCTGTAATTTTGGCCACGTTTATTTGTTTTCCAGTTCGCTGCAGGACACACAGGGTAAAAAAGAGATTATAATTTCTGAGAACGCGGGGGGGAAGAGTGAGATTATGGTAGTGATCTTGAAACAAACATGGACACACACAGACCTTGCAGGATCCACTGTGGGAAACTGTAGAAAATGTCAGAGTGTTTTCCCAGATGAAAGAATGTTGTATTTAAGTCACTGCATTAACTGTACATTTTTCATTTGCAGCTGTATATTTTACAGCCTGATTGTTGTTTAGGTTTGATTCCATGTAACCTAATCACACTCATTTGGCTGTATACACAGCTGTAGGCCTTTATTAATAGTTTCCTGTCCAGTCACATTTCTGCGATACTGCAGTTTTTGTAGGTAAACAAAATACTATAATAAATAGTTCTATATCACATGTGTCAAAGTCAAGGCTCACGGGCCAAATGTGGCTCGCTCAGGTCATGTTGTATGGCTGGCAGGAGACCTAAATTACTAATGTATTTAATGTGATAAATACAATTTTCTCGTTAGACACAATTGTAAAAAATATATAAGTCTTTCATCTGTGACATGGTTCAATATACATGAAATGAAACATACTGTAACTCCACCTTTAACATACACACATTGTTCATTTTAATAATCCCATCAATACGACTAAATACGTAATAGAAAAACAAATTCTGGGGATTTTAATGACTAATTTCATGTATTTATATTCACATTAAATTTGCAGGTTTTATCTGGTTTTATTCTGCAAATCTGATTTTTTTATTTAATTGCAGCTTTGTCAGGATATTATTTACCTGACTGCAGATTAAAAAAATATATATTTTTTTTTTCATCAATGAAATAAACGATGGTGATTTTTGACAACGTTAGGCCAACAGTTGAAGCATAAGTTGAGCATAGGTGTAAATGCATTGACTTCATGGAAACTAAATAAAAAATATATATACAGTATATATTAATAACTGTATATGTATAATATGTAATACATATGCATATACTGCATATGTATTTATAAATACAAATATACACTGTTTTACATACTAAGAAATGTAAAACAGAATTACAGGAATGCTCACAGTATGGTGCTGTGTGATTTGTGTGTCAGACATGGAGACCTGGTAACAAATAAGAGGATGAAGAAAGAATAGAATTTGTTTATTTTTTTAATCAATAAATTGATTAATAAATGAAGCTCAAACATGAAGAAAATATTTTACCGTTTGCAGTTACAAATTTAATTTGATTTAATAAATCAAACACTTTCAAACAGAGACACTTTAACAGTCAATATGAGATTTCTAATAAAGTCCTTGTACAACTTTATAAGTGTTTTGACGTCATGGTAGATGACACACAACATTTTTTTATAAGCAGTTGCTTCCACTCTAATGACCACGCCCCCTCCCACCCATTACTTTGTGTAGTGAAGCATTAAAACCACAGTGGGTCACAGGCCTTTTCTTTCCTTTTCCCTTCCTTGGTAACACAGCTGCAGCAAAACACTTCTATCACTGAATGATCTGATGAATCACAGGCAACTACAGCTGATCTGGTCGCTGTGTCATCTTTAACTTGACATCCTATTGTCCATTTCCGAGCAGCAGTCTCCACGACTGGCACCCAAATCACACTGCTCCATACTGTCAGCCCTCCTATGAGTTGTGAGCCCACTGGAAGTTATGTGGGTCGCCGCACTGTGCTATGGTTGCTCAGCGTCAACACAGCAGCTGCTGGATTTGAACCCAAAGTCTTGCAGACCAAATCTTCCCTAACCACTGGTCCACCACTGCCTAAAAAAATGTTTTTATTTCTTCTTCTTTTTCAGGGGTTGCCACAGCGAGTCATCAATTTCCATCTCCTACTGTCCTCTGTATCTTCTACTCTAACTCCGACCACCTCCATGTCCTCCATCACTGCATCCATCAATCTCCTCTTTGTCTCCTACCTGATAGCTACATCTCTAGGATCATTCTTCTACCAATATAACCACTGTCCCTCCTCCTGAACATGTCCAAACCATCTCAATCTGTCTTCTCTAGCTTTTTCACCTTCCTGTCTTTGTTGTCCCTCTAATCACCTCATTCCTGATCCGGTCCATCCTAGTCACCCCTAAAGAGAACCTCAACATCTTTAACTCCTCCGCCTCCATCTTTTTATTACTACATTTTTATTAAAAACATTGTCGCTTAGCATGGAGCCGTCCCGAGCCACATCACCTCCAGAGGTCTCACCACCTTCAGGAAGACAGTATGAAGCAGTGAGACAAAAATGTAAAATTAAAGTGAAAACTCAAACAGTGAATATATGGTTAGTAACAGCAGTATTACATTTACTCGGGTATTTTCGCATTAATTTCCTTTTCACTAGTTTCTTCTTCCATGACAAATCCAAACACAGTGACCAGACTGACGGTGAGGTCGATTGACACATATTCACTGACATGACTGGACTGTTATTCAGTCTGTCTGTGGTTTTGTGGCCTGAGATAATCAGCCGACTGTGTATAATCATCAACTGATCGCTGGCGAGTTGTGATTCACATGAGAGACAGAGGTGGGAAGACACACACTGGCCTCCCCTCCTCTCTCTCTCTCTCTTTCTCTCCCTCCCTTTCTCTATGTCTCCCTCCCTCCCTCCCCTCTGTACTGAGGAGTAAAGAGTTAACGGAGCGGCGGTGGGTTTGCCCATTCTCCTGCTGTGAGTGACGCGATCGTCTCTCTTATCCCTCAACTTTGCCTGTTGCCAAAACCCAGGCATCCGAGGTGGACGCTGGCTGCCACCGCTGACATCTTTACACGCCGCCGCCGCCGCGCACACCAGAAATTATTTATTTTCCCCAACATTCATTCATTTATTTTTCCGCTGACTTCCCGCCGCAGGCTGCTCTTCCCTGGCGATGATTTTGACTTTTCCTTCTCTCCAGCGTACTCCTCGAGGGTGTGCAGTCTACTACGCGAAGGCGTGAATCTGTGGCTAAAGTAGAGGTGGATCTTCCCGGATACATCGAGTGGGGCTTTATGAAATAAAAGAGAGAGAGAAAAAAAAGACAACGAAGACTTTGACACAAAATGCCACGGAGGAAACAAGAAGCGCCCAAACGCGCAGCAGGTACGTGAATCGCTCGAGTGTAACGTGCGAAAACGTGAAAAGGCTGACTATTGTAACAGCTGCGGGTGTTGCGTTGTATTTGGTAACGCCGACTTTTCTGTCACCGCATTTCCGTTTCCACTTAGTGTCCAGTAACCTTGTCACTCTCGGCTCCTCGCCACGGAGAACTGAGATATTTTCCGAACGCAAACACACGGCACCGTGTGTGTCGACTCTCCGCGCTCCCAGTTTCCAGTTTTCCTAAACTTTCGCTTCCCGTTGTTTCCAACTTGATTTACAGATAGTTGACGGAGGCTAACAGTCGTCTGCGTTCAAAGTGTCAGGGGAGGAGGAAGAGGAGGAGGTACGAGTGGAGGGGAATGGCGTTTTGGTGCGGGTTCTTGTCCCCTTGTCTTATACCTACATTTACATACAGTTAGGCAAACTACGGTCCGCGGACCAGAAACGACCCTTTAGGATTTTCCATGACGGTATTCATATATTAAATTGAATTATGAATATGGTAGTAGTTGGAACATGAAGACAGTGTCCATTTCGCTGTTTTGGCAGCGTTAACTAGCTTAACAATTGAACCACTAGATGGCGCACTACTGAAAATTTACATATTTTGTCACTTTAATTATTCCTTGCCTCTTCGTTGAGCTTTAACTACTCGAAAGAGCTGAGTTTTTAGGGAACTTAAAGTATTTATAATCTCGCTGTGACTCGTGGAAACAAAACATCACATGCGAATGCTATATTACTCTAACTTAGATAGATAGATAGATAGATAGATAGATAGAGCTGTATTAATCCCTTAAGAAGTATACTTCGGGAGATTATGGGGATAGTACTTGACATTCTATCTGAGCTAGGAGTTACATGTTTACAATTCGCATTACATTGCAAACAGTTAAGAAGGGAAATCGGATAGAACTGTAAGCACAGTCAAATGTATTTACTATTTTTTTGGCCTCTTTCCGTCATCTCCGCATTGGAACACTGAGAGTTTACAGATCCTTAAAGTCCATCTGCATTTGATGTGTCACACCAAACCATGTGGAAAAAAGCTGTGATTGCTTGAGGCGTGTCCTAGACGGATGAAGACATCAGGGCTTTCTGTGCTTTTTGATTTAGTCGCATACCTTCTTTGCCCAAGCGAAAAAAAAGAACCTCTATCTCCAAGTTCTCCCTCTTTTCTCCGACTTGGGATAATATAAACAAACCAAGCACGAGCTATGGAGTTTCCTGGGCTCAGAGGAGCCGTAATCGACAGTTGCCATGTCCGATTTGACGGTTGATTGATTGGCTGTCACGCGGCTTTGATCAGATCCGTCCAGATTTGCATCAGGAAATCACTTCCCACCGTGTGTTGAAGGCCCCTGACGTCACGTTTGAACCTCTTTGAGAGGCCCAGTGTACTTTTGACACACACAGACACACACTTTTTGATACTCCCTGTAATGGCATGGCATGGTGACTCACGCCAAAGTGAAAAAAAGGGAAGACAATGCGCCTTAACAGCCAGGCATCACAAACAGACGCATTTCAGGGAGAGGACATCACACATGCTCACATGTTCCTTTGAACACACACACTCTCAGTGGGTAGGAGGCAGGAGGAGTAGGTTAGGGGTTGTAAAAGGAGCCGTGTGCTATGTAATGGAGGGGAGGAATGAGTTTGCTCTGTCAGACCGGGCCGTCACAACGGCTTTGTTTCATGTTTGATTTAATTGTCTCTCCCCTGACAGGCCCATTCATCAATGGCTTTAATGGTCAATCAGAGACAGGCTGAGTGAGTGCTCCCATTCTGTTTAGCCATAAGCTGGCCTGGGCTTTTATTTCATCAAAATGCCCCAGCCTAATGTACATGCTCACTGGCTCAGAGTGGCCGCGGGGAGCACATAAAGAATGACTGAAAGCTTTCTGATTTCAGATCAGTAAGAAGGATGTGTTTTTTTTTTATCTCCTCTTACACTCTCTCTCTCCCTCTCTCTCTGTCTCTCGCTCCCCCTGTCTCTCACTCTCTCCTCTTTGCTATGCTGTTGTTCCACTGTTGACGAACGGGAATAAAGGCTGTAACATAGATAGTTTTGTGTTTTTAGAAAACAACTTTTTTTTCCTGCGCCTTTCCCTGAATCCGCTATTATTCGTTCATTCATTCATCTATTCATTTCTTCATTTTTTCATGCTCCCCTTCCACCCTTGTCAGTCAGACGGTGCAGCTGCAAGTTATAAAGTTGTCAACTGTTCAGTGGCACACAAAGGGTGATGATGAATTGATTGCAGCACAGAGCATGGTGATAGAGAGAGAAAAGAAAAAGGATGACAGATGATGGGCCTTGATTAGGGACTTAGGGGGAGAGTCAGCCCACTGCAACCTTGAGACTTGCATGAAAAATTTACCCCCCTCCCTCCTGCACACACACATACACACACTCACACACACACACACACAGTTTGGTTTGCTCTTTCATTGTCTTTCACACACACTCTCTCTCTCTCTCTCTTTCCTTCTTCTGTCTGAGAGCGTTTTTTCTCGCCACACTCCAAAACTTGTTTTGCCTGCTTCATTAGCATTGGTCCAATTAGCCGTGAGGCTGATGGAGTCCTGACAGGCCCCGTGATTGGAGATGACAAGCTCGGGGTGCCCAGCCCAATGAGGTTTGCCACCACTTTGATGTAATCAACTTGATATTACGCAGAGCTGCTTGCCTTTGGTTGTGCTGTAACTCAATTTTCATCGCAGGTGACAAATGGTTTTGTGTACCTGGGTCAGGTCTGAGTGGTCTTAACAACCAAGAGCAGCTGGCCATGGAGCACACAAGCTAACACGAGAAAGAGTTCTTTCAGCTACGGATAGCAGACCCTTTGTAGGCCCTGAGCTGAAAACCTCTTAAAAAAAAAAGAGTTATACAAAGTTTCAATAGTGTGCTTAACAGGAAGTGGATCTTGGTGCATGTGTTTGATTGAACCGCCAAGCCTAGAATGTGACCGTGTTACCTGAGAGGAAGCTACGTCCCTTGGTCACGGCGCGTTCTATGAGAGTTTCTAAAAGAGTGTCTGACACTGAAGAGAGTGTGATGCAGACCAACAGTCTCTACTTTCTACCCTGTCAGGGTTATGGTTGCCAGATTGGCAGCCATCACTCACGACTCTCTTTTTCTGTCTCTGTCTCTCGCATCGAGGAAAGTGCTTTTGCAGATTTTCAGTGCCTGCGACTATGTGTTTAGCAGAGGCAATGAGAAGACCACCTAGTGAGGCCAGACCGTGATTCTTTTCACCCTTCTGACCTCTTTTACTTCGCTCCTCTGACTTTGCAAATTTGCTGGATGTCATCCAAACATGTCCTCAAACCAGTTTTTGCAAACATCACAGAAATGTGAAAAATTGGGGACATTTTTTATGATATATTTTATCCGGCTGCTATCCTATCTTATCTGTATAAAGCATGCAGCATCAGCAGCATCAGCTCAAGATGGGTTTTATTTGTTCCACAAATACCCAAACTGAAGACGCTGGCTTTGGGACGTTAACGACGACAAGCCTTCCCCTGGTGTTGTTTGCAGGTGCGAGTGTGGCAAATGTTTTTTTGCTTTTACAGGCCTTGTTGTTAATGAAAGTCCTGTGGCTGGATTCCGGTGAGGTTGAGTCACGTCTGTGATCTATGTGTCTGATAAGTGCATACCTAATGAGGCCGTGCACCAGCGAACAGAGGAGGAGGAGGAGGAGGAAGGCTGACAGAGTGTTTCCCACAGGTATTGACAGATGCCTTTTTGTTTTTGCCATAGGCCCTGACTCCATAAATCCTGCCCGTGTAATGATAACAGTGCCACCCTGCCGTCAAGTGAGTGAAAGAGACTGTAAGAGAGGAGAGAAAGGGCAGAGAGGGGAGTAAGAGGAGGAAGAGGAGGAGGTCTGGGTTGTGGGAACAACACAGAGGGAAAAAGATCGGGGGCGGAAAAGTGGGCTTTCTCTTTCTTTTTAAACACACACTTGGCAGATGTCAGGCTACAGGGTTGGACTACAGGAGTGCAGAGTAAGTGCTGTACTAGTGTCACAAACACAAAACCGTTAGCCTTCCACTCTTCCGTGTGCTTTCAGGCAAAGGTTTTCAGCCGGGACTGCTGTCTGGCTCCGAGTTTGAGGCTTTGTAAAAATAGTCCGACTTCTGTTGTGATAGATGCAGCTGCACTGTGGCGACAATTGGGACAGGCTGGTTCCCCGGGACCGCCACTGCGCTCCCCCGCCTCCCTTGTTCCCCACGCAGTCTCCCACCCACCCCTCCCAGAGGTAGAGTTGGTCAGAGCCCGGTGGGATGTGTGCTCTTTTTGGGGAAACTGAGCCACTCTGGTCTTCAGGGGTCCTGAAACCCAATCCAGAAGGAGAATGGCCCGTCCATGCCAGAGAGCCGATTTCCTTTTCAACAGAGTCATTTATCACTGACCCACCCTTCGCTTCTGACACAGTGACGTGTGTCATTTATCAAACGGGCTTTACCAGACACAGAGAGGGGAGGTGGATGGGGGCAGGAAAAGAAAGAGAGAGTAAGAGAAAAACAAGAAGGAGAAAGAGAGAGAGAGGATGCGTAGAGACAAAGAGGAGAGGAATGGAGTATGAGGCGTGCAGTCGGTGGAGAATGACGGGAATGGAGACTTAGGAAAAGAGCATTTGTGTGTGTGTGTGTGTGTGTGAAAACCGAGGGAGTTTTTTTCCAGGGATGAGCAAGCTGTCCTGAAATCCTTGATGTGTTCGGGAGGGGAGATTTTTTAGAGATGACAGTGTGGATTGAGTTACTCAGGGTTGTGTTTTGATGATGAGTGACAGAATGTTCTTCCCTCTGACACGTCTCCCGATGTCAGAAGGAAGGGGAGAAATATGCTTTGTGATTATACACGTCCGACAAGTGTGATGGCCATATGCACACGCATGCAAAGAAGATACAAACACATCCAGACACCGTGAAGTGCACGTGAGTGCGTGCCCGTGTCTGTGTTTGAGTGCTTGCACATTTGGCCATATGGCGTCAGTGCTTAATGTGTGTGCCTCTTTGTGCAGTTCCCTGATGAGCCGAGCTGACAGGTATCACTCATGCAGCAGCCTGGCCTTTAAGTGAACCCGAGCCTCCCTGCTCTCCCGTGGCCCTAACAGGCTCTCTCCAAGATGGATGCTTCTTTAAAAATCAGATTAATGATGGATACCAGGCTTATAGTGCCATTTATCATGAAGAATATTATTTAGGCCGGCCGTATATGGCTGTAACTGGAGAGCCAGGACGAGAAGAAGCAGGGTGGAAAGCCTTAGACAGACACTCACTGTGTGATGGATAGCTGAGCGCTCTCTCTGAGTGTTACAAGACACCAGTGCCGCAGCAGTAGGCCATAATCAGATAGCCCAGGGATGTTTATCCGGCAACTACACTACCCAGATTGCCTTGCCTGGAGCATTGCTTTATGAAAGGTACAGTCTGTCATTATTATCATCTATAAAAAGTTAGAATGGAATAAGGAAAACTTTAGACTCTGAAGGGCACACAGTAGACCCCGTAGCGTTCATTTGATTTATACACAATAAAAATGATCCACTGGATCTCATTGAAGTGACTCTAATAATTATCTGGACGAGTCACTATTTACCTTTGACTAAATCCGCCCCCCGCCCTTCTGTATCACCCTTAAACAAGATTAGCAAGACTAGACCATGCGGTCTAGACAAAGCCTCCTCTGCTGCTACAGCACAAGGAGAAAAATACTTCTTTTTTTTTGTTTTGTTTTAATTTTTTTTTTCGCTCACACTTCCTGTCTGCTACCTCCCCCATACACGCTACCATGATTTATGTTAGCCATCCATCTTCCGTCGGTGTCCATCACCTCCCGGTTGCTAGGCGATCATGGCAGCAGCTGTCAGTTGCGAGAGAGCTGAGAGGTTTGCTCAACTTTATTTTACCCCCTCGTACCCTCCAACCTGAGTTTCAACTTTTGACACGGTTCCATTTTTAGTCCCCGACCACAGGCTACAGCTACTCAAGCTTTGTTACAGACTCCACTGTGACTCTTTGTTTAAACCAACCAAACCCCGACTCTGACCGAGATTGAAGTCTTCTCCTCATCTCAGTCCGCTTTGATCCGAGACATATGTTCACATCTGTCCCAAGTTTTTGCTGCAGCTTCGATGCGTACAGTACGGGTCTCATTTGGAAGTAGTATCACGTAATTCAGCGACTGTGCGTGCAATGTTTTAGTGAGTCGTTAGTGGGCCATGCTAAGCATCTGGGACATTAACCATCAAGCCGTTTGGGGAGGGGGTTATACAATAAATGAAATTTCTGGAAATCTGGTAATTATAGGGATTTGTCTGTAAAATCATGATTACATCAGGGCAACAAGGGTTTCATTTCTACTATTTTATTCTAACATAAGATTTGCCTCATTGAATATTAGTGGGCTAACTAAACCACCGTGTCGTTTAATCTCGTTTATTTGTTTTGATAGATTCCCACAATTTTATTATTTTTTCCAAATATTTATTTCAAGACGGGATAACTTATTGAACGTGCAGAGTAATATTTCTTTCGGGATTGTGTTTATTAAAATCTACTAGACAACCCAGCAGGTTGACTTGACTTCAACAACCCTCATCTGCATTTGAAATGGACCCGTTAGGCAATAATTTATAATATAACAAACTCCCTCACTTTAACTTTTCATGTGAACTGGTGTCTCTGTCTTTTGTTAACCATCATGACAAATAAAATATTCATTAGTTGCAGTACTCATTAAGTCGTCACATTGTGTGAAATGTTGAAGATCATTTGTATTTGCAGAGGAAAAATCGGTGTCACTCCATATCCTATGCGCTCACAGCATATATGACTAAGACGTCCCAGTGGTCTCGGGTTAGACCACATAAACCCAGGTTTGCCTCACCCTCATCCTCCGTTTTACTGTCTCGTCTCAATCATACAACCCGATGACCTTTAAACAGCATTGTTTTATTAGGGCTTTTAACAGTCCAGGTAATGAGGAAATATACCGCGGTTCTGCATCAAGAGGCTAGGCCCGAGAGCTGCTGGAGGAAGACGAATAAGAAAGAATGATGGACGGAGGAAACTGACTAAAGGAAGTCTAAATGACGAGCAGGAGACACGGTCGTCGTGCAAATACTGTACATCGGAGTATGAGGAGCATTGGTACCGGATCGGCACCTTTGAGAGAAGAGTGTATTTTTCCCGGATATCATGTTTGTGTTAATCAGTACCGTGGCTGCACAATAGGATGAACCTGGTCTGGTCCTCTTAGTGTCCGCAACAGGCATTTGATGTGTTTGTCTCATGTCGGAAAAAAAACATAAAAACAAAAATGAAATTTCAGACCTCTGAAGGTCTGTCTGTGCAGCTGACAGCTACGAGGTCCAGTCAAAACATAACTATCAGCCGAAGGTTGAATCTATTTTCTGTGCCTCTTTTTCCTTCTCTCTCTCTCTCTCTCTTTCTCCCTCTCATTGTCTGACAGACTTTGTTTTCTCTTAGTATGTGCATTGACAAGATTCTGCCCTGAGCTACGCCTGGGGCCAGAATGATCTCTCTGTTTTTCCCATCTCCTGTATCACACATCCTGCACTACAATCGGCGGACACAATGTATTCACAATGCCATTAGGGTGTAGAGAACACACACAAATAAAAAGTGACAAAGACAGCCATGATTACTGGTAACGTGATACTGTGTATGAGAATGACGGAGCTGCAGCAGTATTTGAGTAGTACTTGTCTGTGTGCTGCGCTTTTCCCGGGTCATTCCTGGAATGAAGCGGTGAGATCGCAGGACTTTTTTTTTTTTATTTTAGAACCGGTCACCTGTTATGTACTGTATGTTCTCATGGGACATGTGTTTAAGTCCAGCCTATGGATCAGAGCACTAGGCTTGATTGAGTGTGTTTCCCCTGATGTAACATGTACAACAGAAAGGCATTTCAGGTATGTTACTGATCTGCCGCTGTTTTGACAGAATAAGGCTGTTTTGGACTAAATTATTCTGATCTATTTAAGGCGTTTCTCAGCAGCTGGGAAACTTAAGAGAGTGGGAGGATGTCTGCAGTTTAGATTTTTTTTTTTTTTTTTTTTTTTTTTTTTTTGTTTGATTGAGACTGCAGTGATTTCCTGTTCTCTGGTGTTCTGAAGCCGTTTCCTGTCAGCAAGAGCCCCCCTGCTGAGGCCTGTGTTCGTTTAAAGGTTACAAGGTCCAGTTTAAATACTGTACACACGCCAAGCAGCAGTTGTCATCTTGTTACACAGTTTAACTCCAGTTTCATATCAGCTGCCCTCCACTGTTTTACACCGTCAGTGTAGCTGAATTATCATAGCTGAGAAAACCGCTCTTCAGGTGTATATTAATCATTGCATCGAAATAGATGCTCTTGCGTGTGAAGTACTTGCAATGTAGTAAAGAACGTTTCCCAAAAAAAACTGCCCTGATGTCTGTGCTTTCTTTTTTTTTTTTTTTTTTTTTTTTTTTTTCGTTTTTTTTGAAAATTTTTTTTTGCAGTGTTCTTGAACAATGCTAAAACCTTTCCTGTAATCTTTAACAGTAAGCTGAAAGAGACCACCCACGTAGACAATTTCCTCCCCTCCCTGGATCCCCATAGTTTCTCCGTCAATGGCAAAGTTTGTTATTTATACAGTGTTGACGACACAAATGATGAGCTGCAGGAGTTATGTAAATTGTGTAAACATTCATTTTGGGGTTTAATGATGCCACAGACGCAGAGCTCAGTGAAATGACATATTATTCATAGTATTTCTATATGGTTTGTAAAGTACATTCGCACATGTATTTTATTTTCTTTCAACTTGAATGTGTTTTATTTAATAAAAAATGAAATATAAATATTATTGCCCTGCAGCATTGAGTAGAATTCATTTTTCCTAAAGTAAATTAGGGTTTTTTTTGGGATGGTGGTCACTCTCAGGTAGATACATCCTGTTTACGACTTTGCTGCTGGCAGTGATTGTATCTCCCATTTTCTGCAGCTATGGAAACCAAATCGGCAGTATATACCTTGACTGGGTAGAGGCTTAAATTAACAACAGAGAAGCAGTTGTTCCTTTAGATATCTAAATATATGTAGACAATGTTATTATTATTATTATTATTATTATTGCATGTCATTGGTATTAAAAAATGTAGTGCAATTTTAATTGAAAAGAAAAGACGCTTTAAGTAGCGTTTAAGGAGGAATGAGTCAAGGGACTGAGAGACAGAGAAACTGAAAGGTGGTGTTTTACAGGCACACAGAGCAGCTTCCTGCTTAATCACCCTCTGTACCTGCCATGTCTGTTGTTCCTGATCGTCATAGTAGCACTGCAGTATTTCTATCAGATGATCTCTCCCTCCTCGTCTGCGGCCCTTATGTTTATGAAAATGATACTCTGCAGGAATGCTTCCTGGAAGCCAAGATGTCACTGTCTTCCTTCATCGCTTCAACCTATGTGTTTGCACCAGTGTGTGTTTGTCCCTGCGTCCGCCCGTGTGTGTGTGTGTGTCTTCCGATGGGCGTGAGCTTTTTGATGTTGTGCATTTTCTCCTGTGCCACTAATAATTACTGCAGCTTTGTGTGTTATCATGAACGCCTTAGCGCCGTTGCTGCGTGAGCCACGTTGATTGTGAGAACGTTCGCCCCCCTCCCCCCTCTTCCTCCCCTGCATCACCTCTTACTGATGAAACTATTCACAACGTGATGATTCTTATCTTTCTTCACACATGGTGTCAGGTCACCTTATGAGATACAAAATACAACACGCACGCTCACCCTCCTGTTCCGTCTCTACACTCGCGCATACCTGGAAAACTCATACATCACTCCTTTACCACGTGCCAAGATATTAGTTAAGACCGCGTCCAGGAGGATTGTTGTACTCATAATCCTTTTTCTTTTTTATTCTAAGGGAGCCTCTATACTCCCATCACCTTTTATTAGCTTGATAAATCACCTCTGTTGTCAGTCAAGCCAGATAGAATAATTGGATGTGGTTGTCGCCCTGTGTGATGGATTATCAGTCATTGGGGATTAAATTAACAGATAGTGCTCATACATAATGGTTTTTGTTTTGCATTTTAAATTGCTTGGGAGCAGAGCTAGGCCTAGTAGGGTTTTATTGTTGGTCCTTTTTTCGTCCACCCCCCCCTCTTCCGTATTAAGATTTGGCTGGAATGAATCGTAAAGCAGTTATTACAGAGCGTAGGTTACAGTTAAAGCCTTGGAAGACATTAATCGGAATTTTTTATTCGAGTGAGAAATAGAAAATATAAAACCTATGAGAGAACCTGTGATGCTGGTTGACCATTTAAGAAAAATATCAAGAAAATATTTAAAATACTTACTTACAATTGCAAATAGTTTTGCCACAACAGTGAATGGAAATTATAAAGGCTGTAGACCTGTTATTTAAGCACTTGTAAGAGTGCAGGAGAGAATGTCTCCTGCATGTTTGTCCAAGCAGGAGGAGGTAAGCTCCCTTCTGCCTTTGCCATGCTCAAACCCCTCCCTCCTATTTCACTTCCACATTATCATAATTGTGTCCAGAACATGAGGGAGCAGGGAAATGATCATGTCATTTTATTTACACCCTGCTTGGCCCTTTTTACAAACGACATGCCACTGACTGCCTGGCGAACTCGGGACCAACGACATCTTTTGATCAGAGCTGTCGGGGTCTATCAGCGGAGAATGGCAGGTAATGGATACCCAGTGACAAACCAAATCACCGGCAGGACCAAGACTGGGCTGTACCTGCCAGGTCTCGATTAGACGGGCGTCTTGGAGAGACCGCCTTCTAACTGTGCCCCCAGGGCCCAAATCAGACCAGCGCCGGCCACGCGGCTGCTTAGAGATTGGCTGTTAGCACTGGAAATGGGAGTTATTCCAGCTATGACATTTTTGTTTAGAATGAGGATGTGTGTTTTTGTGTTGGCATTTGTCTTTCATTGTGTGTGTGTGTGTGTGTGTGTGTCCAAATAGCCTCACATATCTCCAAATACTAGGTTGTTTTTGAAGAAATTCTATTCTTTTCACGTACTCCGTGTTAGTGAGAGTGAGGTAGACATAGAATGTTGCAGGGAGGGGTTGGTGGAGTAGTTGTACGGTGACACTGTAGATGGAGGAGGTGAGTAAGCATTAGGTTGTGTTAAATCACTACAGCGGGAGACTCAGCGGTTATAAGTATATGTGAATGTCACATACCCATCGCACACACCGCTAACACATTCTTATCCAGTTTTTCATTACCTCGCACATGGAGAAGACGGGTTTCCTTCCTGTTGGAAATTTCTCGCTTTCCCACTTTTCTGTTCTGTCATCTATCCGTTTCATTTCTGATGAATTATTTAAAATATCGTAACATACTTGCATCACATTTAACACCTGTTTCGGAACTGTTGTTGTTTGCCTTTAATGGCACTTCCTTGACGACTGACGCTCTTCGATGATAAGAAACAAATGAACTCACTTTTGTTTGTGACTATGTGAAATGTACTGAACATGTCAAAAATGTAGAATAATACCCTGGACACCTTTTTCTTAAAATTTCAAAGAAATGTTCTTTGTTCTGCATGTGCTCCTGTGTGTGTGTGTGTGTGTGTGTGTAATCAGAGAAGAGGCAGATGAAGAGGCGTCAGACATATTAACTGACAGATGGAGGTTGATCCAACTCATTTATTACCCCAAAGGAGAATGCCACAGTGAGATTGGGCTTCATTAATTTCAGATTTAGTTTTCATTTCAAGCTGTTGCGCCCTGAGATAAATAAAATGACGCATTATGTTTTTGCCAAGATATTTCTTTTTTGTTTTCCTCCAATAGAAGGAGTAAAACGAGGGGAGGCATAAGTTCCGTGTGGCTGGGGTAGTATATAAATACAGGCTCGCCTAGAGGAAAATAACACCTCAACGGTTGATGAGGTGAAATGGGATGACTGTAATTTCTCAGCTCAGCTTTAAAGGCTCCCACACAGATGGCTCATTTATCCCTGGGAGTCCTCGGGCACACATAGCAGGGAAACTTTTTCACCAGTTATTCTAACGTGGCGTTTTCACTCCCCGCAATTTAACTCATCTCTTTCTTTCTCTCCTTGTTTCTATTCTTCTTGCAGCCTATTCTCCTGAGGAGCTTAAAGAGCACACTGTAGAGGATGCGGAAGCAGATGCGGAGGACCTGGCCTCAGCCCCACCGGAGGACTCTCCACGGAAAGACGACTTGGTGGAGGAAAGTGTGGAACCGCCAAAGGATCAGACATGTGACCAGCAATCAGCTGGTGCTGCCGAGTTCTCTGGACAAGAGATGGACAGTGAGTCACATGTCAGTGAGACCAGTGACCGGCTCTCGGATTTTGAAAGCCCCTCCAGAAAATCTGAGGGTACTGTTGCAAAGCCGTTAAATGGTGGCACGGTGGCATCTCCCATCGCCATGGACACCTTAGAACAAATGAAGGCTATATACTCCACCTTCCTTACCAGCCCATTGTGGTCACCTCTGAATTTCAATTCTACACAGCCGCAAGTGCAGTCGACAGCTGCCGCGGAGAAGCCTGCTCGCAGCAACAGTACAAGTAGCAGTAGCAGCTGTAGCAGTGGCAGCTATGACTGGCATCAGTCTGCAGTCGCTAAAACTCTCCAGCAGCACCAAACCCAGGGTCGTACCCCTGCTCAGTCGGAGCCCAGCCTCTTCAGTACGGTTCAGCTCCACAGGCAAAACCCGAAACTTTTTGGCTCCATCTTCACTGGTGCTAGTAAATTCCGCTGCAAGGGCTGTAGTGCTGCTTATGACACTTTGGTGGAGTTGACAGTCCACATGAATGATACGGGCCACTACCGCGACGACAACCAAGACAAAGCAGGCAGCAATTCAAAGCGTTGGTCGAAACCACGCAAGCGATCCCTGTTGGAGATGGAGGGCAAAGAAGATGCCCAAAAGGTTTTGAAGTGCATGTACTGCGGCCACTCTTTCGAATCCCTGCAAGACCTCAGTGTTCACATGATCAAGACCAAACACTACCAGAAAGTGCCTCTGAAGGAGCCCATGGCCCCTGTGGCAGCCAAAATAATGCCTTCTAGGAAAAGAGGACTTGTAGGGTTGGACCTCATCCCTTCCCCACGTTCGAGAGAAGGGACCCCAAAGGTTATGCCCCCACAGACAGATCTGAGTGAGTCTTCACCAAGACCTTCCTCCAGTCCCTACACTAACTCAAATAACCGGTACAGCCACCAGAATGGTGGCAGCTACGCTTGGCAGTTTGAGTCAAATAAGTTTGAAATACTCAAATGCATGGAGTGTGGAAGTTCATTTAATACTCTGCAGGAGCTGAGAACACACATGATCGTGACGGGACACTTTCTGAGGATGACCAACTCTATAGGGAAGAGAATCAAAACACTCCCAGAGACCACCTCTCCTAACCATGGAAAGGCTGCCACTCCGACTGAACAATCAGTCCAGTCTGTTCCACTGGCACCTTCTACCTTCTCTCCTCCCCCTCTACAAACTATAAAAACTCCCCCTGCCATCTCCCCACCTCTTAAGGAGATCAAAAAGGAGGAGGTTGAGGAGGAGTGTACCAAACAGGAGGCCACTGTAAACGTAAAGGCAGCTTCTCTTGATAAGGACGATGAAGATGAAGCAGAGGAAAAATATGACATCACAAAGTATAACTACCTTACTGAAGAGGACCTAAAAGAGAGCCCTAAAGGAGGGCTGGATATTCTCAAGTCACTGGAGAACACTGTGACATCAGCCATCAACAAGGCCCAGAGTGGAAATCCAAGCTGGGGTGGCTACCCTAGCATACATGCAGCTTACCAGTTTCCCAGCGCTCTCAAACTCCAACAAGGCAACATGGAGAAAACGTCTCCAGTAAAGTTCTTGTTTAACACTGGAGATGTCACATCAACCAAGAACCAACCTTTGATTTCCCCACCCCTCGATCATTCGTCCCCATTACCAAGCAACAACTTCCAAGCAATGGAGGATTTGGTAAAAAAAGTGACGGAGAAAGTAGCAAAAGTAGAGCGAAGGGTTAAACAGCTGTCTCCTAAAAGAGATAACCCTGTCTCACCCTGCAGTAGTGAAGCTGGATCACACAAGGGAACGGAGGATGACTCACCACGGGAATGGGGGGCAGTCACTCCAGCCAATAGTGACAGGGGAAGTCTTAGCGACCGAGCATCCCCAGCAACAGAACCCAGGAGAGAGACAGCAGCCAAGTCCCCACACACCTCTACACTGAGATGCAGTACCACAATTATTACTGGCCATACTCCTCCAGAGCAGCCTTTTGTCAACCCTCTAAGTGCTCTTCAGTCGGTAATGAACATTCATCTGGGGAAAGCAGCCAAGCCTGCCTTGCCAAACCAAGATCCCTTGAGTCTGCTCTCCAGGCTTAGCCAGAGTATGGCTGAGAGAGCTGCTGTTGCTGCCCCTCCCACTCAGATCAAAAAGCTGGAAAATGTAATTGATAATAGTTTTGCTCAACCCAGTGATGACCAGCCTATGGACCTCACAAAAGGAAAGAGTGAAAGAGGAGCCTCTGTCAACTTCAGCCCTCTAACGCCTTCCTCTACAGCCTCTTCCATCTCTCCGGCTTCCCTTGTTACCCCTTCAAAGCTGACAGTCGTCTCTCCCTACACATCCAGCAGCCCGCTCCATGAGAATGCTCTGTCCGATATATCAGACATGCTGAGGAACTTGACGCAGTCTCACATCGTCCCAAAAACCTCCTCGAGGTCCAGGGTCACGGAAAAAGTTGAGGTTGTGGGAACCACTCACGACGACGAGGACGCATCCTTGCTTGGCCACAAGCGTAAGGGTCGTCACTCCAACTGGAACCCCCAGCATCTTCTTCTTCTGCAGGCCCAGTTTGCCTCAAGCTTGAAGCAAACGTTAGAAGGGAAGTATATCATCAACGACCTCAGCCCACAGGAAAGGATGCACATATCTCGTTTCACAGGTCTCTCCATGACCACCATCAGCCACTGGCTAGCTAACGTTAAGTACCAGCTGAGAAGAACAGGCAGGACCAAGTTCCTAAAGAACCTCGACTCTGGTCAGCCTGTGTTCTTCTGCAGTGACTGTGCCTCACAGATCCGAACCCCAGCCGCTTACGTGTGTCACCTGGAGGCTCATCTAGGCTTTAAAATCAAGGACCTGGCCAAGCTTTCTAACAAACAGCCTGTGAGGGACTCCCAAAGTCTCAGTGAGAAACTGTTGCCCCTGGAGTCCCTCTTTTCTCCACAATCAGAAGACGACTGCAGCAGTAATGGGACAGTGTACCGCTGCCAGCTCTGTGTCCGTAAATTTGCCACTAAGCACGCCATCAAGCTTCACCTCAGCAAGAGCCACGGGAAGTCCCCAGAGGACCATCTGCTGTATGTGTGTGAAATCGAGAAACACTGAATTTCATTCAATGTCCTCGTACCGGAATATATATTTTAAATTATTGTTTCAAAAAAAATATATATATATGAAAAGTGTGTTAATGCACAAGGTTGCCAACAACTTAACTACTGTTAAGAATGTCAGCACAAAGTGTCCGGCCAATGAACATTTCCGACGTCCACGTTTCAAAAGTAAAATTATCCCGACATTTCCTCGGTCCGAACTCTTTGGCCGGTCTTTGTTTGTCTTAAGTCACTGTCAAGGCCAGTCCTTCGTCCATAATGAATCCGTTGACTGTAAGGTCAACTCGTAACTTGAAAGGAGTTAGATATCATATTTATTTTCTACCGTTGTGACCTTGTTCTAATTTTGCTGATAGCATGCATGTACAAAAGGTTTTTAAGCTTATGTTTGTACAGTTTTTTTCCCTGTCAATATTTCAACAATGGTCTTTTTTTTATCATCATTTCTTAAAACAGCCAAATAACCTGGGAGAACTCCTTAAAGGAACCTGCCAAACAGCAAATCACCATCGCTTGTTTTTACTGTTTCGTTCGTAAAGACGATGGATTTCCTCATTGATTGTAAAAGCTGCCTTGTTGGTGTCATTGAGTAAGGGGCACGTAAAGGGCCAGGTGTGTGTAAATATGTACATGTAGTGTATAAGCTTACGACTTGCTGTTTAAATTATGCATACTTGGTATATTTCCTAATTTAAGAGGACAATGACTATCCACTGGTGCAGAGCGTTTGAAGAAGATTAAAAGGACATTGTTTTGCACAATAGTTTTATAAATGTAATTTGATTAAAAAAAAACATTATAAATATGTTATTGCCTTGTGCTTCTATTATTAAATTGAAAAAAGTGCTGCATAAAATATTTGTCATCTTCATATTTGCCAATGGGAACGACGCGACACAATTTCCTGGACATTTTACGAAATCGAAAGTAAGAATTAGTCTTTTATTTATCAGTTGGGGGGGAATCATTTTTATTATAATATCAAAAATGAAATACTTATGACTTGAAGTAAAGAAAAAGAATATACACTTTTGCACATTTTAACAATTTAACATTCTTGAGTGTCAGTATCAGTAGTGAACATGTTTATCCAAAATGTAAAATCATCAGCAAAATCTACCTTTTCTCTCTTTGTTCTTTGTTTCCGTAACTACAAAAGCAAAGGGCTTTGAGGGAAGCATCTTTGAACAGAACATTTTTTGTTTTGTTTGTTTCATAAGAAGAGATTACTGACAAATCACTAAGTTTTCAAAGTGTGATTTCTGATGTAATCCACTTTTTTATTCCAAAAATCTTTCATTTTAACGAGGAAAATGAAAAGCGTCCCCTTCGTAGCCTTAAAACATTTTGCAACAATCCCCACATCTGCTTAAATTCTAAACCAGAATTTGTTTTTTTTTGTTTTTTTTTTATTTTAACGTCCTCAGTCGTCTCCACAACCACAATAAGTCCATTGGTGGGGATTTCTGCATGTCTGTGCATCATTGTGAGATGGACCTGCAAAGTGCGAGCGGTGCCACAGCCTGCAAGGCGTCTGGCAGGTGGTGTGTGCTGCATGTAAACCACCAGATGTTTCTGAAACGAGCCACTGGAGGAGGAGGAGGAGGCAGCCGGGCTGCAACAGCAGGCAGAGTGGGCTGATTACCACGGGGGCTTGGATGCCATCAGGAGCCCTAGGCACAGACAGCAGATCTGGCACACACCTGAACTCTGAGACTGTCCCTTGGAAAAAATAAAGTGGTTCCTATATATGCGCGGTGAGACCGGCTGACAGTGGTGCAGAATGCACAGACAGGTGCTATTCCCTCAAAGCAGGCTTTTGGATCTAACAATATTACTGGCAGGTGTTGATGCTATCAGAGTAGTCACAGTTCGGGCTCGGTGCCATGTAATGAGAAAGTTTTTATGATGTTGTGCACGTAGACTCACACAGACGGACTAACACATTAAGTGCCAGATTCTCCTCCATCTACCTTTGTCTTATTTGAAGTTGCCCGGGGACACCATGTTCTTTGTGTTTGATGTTCCCAGACTCGGCTTGTCATGACTGACTGACTGACTTGGGGCTGGGCAAGTTATCTGGTTTCCATGGTGACGGCCATTTGCCCAGCCTCTAACCCTGCTCGTTCACTCAGCAGAGGACAGCTCGAGTGCAGCACACCCATTTACTCTCTTAAATCTCATCATCTCGCTTCACTTGCTCCCACCCGGGAACAGATTAATTAACACACACACACACACACACACACACACTGTGTCCTGACCCCTCCTTCTCACACAAACTCATTACCGCCTCTGACTCGCTCCTGGCCCTCGAATGTTTAGGATACACGGGTCTAACGTTATAGGAGAACGCGGTGATGACTCACATCTGACAAGCCAAATAAAGCCTGTAACAAAGGATAATTGAAAGATGGGTTTGAGACCAGTGGCCATTGATAACGCAAATGAAAAAGACAGCGATACCAGGCTGTTGTTGGACTTCTCTGTCCTAATGTCCACACAGGTACGAAATTATCTCTAAGGTGTGATTATTTATCTCGCTGCTCTAAAAGTATTGAGACATGTTCTAAGGGTTGGGACGTCAATGAGAATCTCTCCTCCTTTCAGCTTGTCCATCTCCCCTGTCCTCTGTATCTTGTACTCTGACTCCAACTACCTCCATCAATCTCCTCTTTGTCTCCTACCTGGTAGCTCCATCTCTAAGATCATTCTTCTACCACTGTCCCTCTTCTGAACATGTCCAAACCATCTTAATCTGTCTTCTCTAGCTTTTTCTCCAAACCTTCCTGTCTATGTTGTCAATAATTGTCAATCATTTTTTCCCAAAGACTGGTTCATGGCCCTCAGGTGGGACAAAGATAATTTTTTGGGATTTCTTGCATCGTGTTTCTTAGGAGTCTTTTTTTTTTTGCTGGGTCGTTTTTTGGGGGGTTTTTTTGTCCTGGAGTAATACTAATTGTTCCTAATATCGTCATTAATGTTCAACAATAGTTAATGATTTACCAAAAATGTCTTTTGACTTAGTTTGAAAAAAAAACATTGAGATAGATGACACCATGGGACAGAGATGGTTGGAGGTTGTGAGCTAAATGACTGGATTTTTGCTAGGATGTGTATTATTTTGTCTTGTAGAAGCAGAGCATTTTATTGTACAGTAGCCTGGTCAGAAAAAAAAAAAACCTCAAACACACTCTGAGTTGTAGTTTTCTGTGTTTATAAAGAGAAAGATTAGATGTGTAATGTATTGTTCCTTTGTCTCCACTCTCCTTGGGGCCTGGTAGTTATAGATGCCAATGCGCCTCAGTGCTTCTAAAACAAAGTCAACAGAGAAGGGGAAAGAAAGGAGGCGGACAGGACAGGGACAGGGATGGGAGGAGAATGAGTCCCCCGCTCCTCCACTCCACAGATCTCCCATCAGCTCTTGTCAACCCTCTAATGAATATCAGTTAAATTGCTCTGTGGATCTGAGGAGTTTGGATGTCAATGTGATTTGTGCGAGAGTGGCGGATCGAGGGGCCCAGACTAATGAAAGGCAGGAGAGCCTGACAGAGTGATGAGCATCAAACCCATCAGACCAATCACACAGGAGAGGCTGATAGCTGTGACATAAAGACAGCTCAGGAGGAGAGGTTATGTATTTAGGTACATAAGAAAACGGCTTCAGAAAAAAGTGGCAGGTGTCGTAGGAGCAGACTCAGAGACACCATCCCGGTCTAAGTATCCAGGTAGAGTCTCATCGCCCCGGCACCGTCATCAGAACGCAGCTCTGAAGACAACATAAATTGTGGTTCTGGTGAAGATTTATAGACGCCAGCTCTCTCCTAGGTTTTAATGCTTTGTGTTAATCAAAGGGAGTCTTAAAAATATCATCAGGTTATGAGGACAAAATGGATTAATCGCTAATCAGATGAAACAAATCAGACAGAAGTCTAACATTTCTGACCTGGCGTCGTAATTTCCTGAACAAACATGTTGTCGTTGCAGCGTGACGGGATATATATCGTCGGGGAAGATTCCACGGACTACAGCCGCGGACGGATGTGAGGTCGGCTTCACCTCGGGCGTCTGATGCCAAGTTCTGATGTCTGGGAAGTGTCATAAGGCACATCTGAGGTCACGGTCACAGTCGAGTGTCGGAAAAGTGAACCGGAACCTTTGTCAGGTTTAGAGATTTCACGCTAATAGTCTACTTTATCCAACTACTTATGCAAACAAAAACACGCAGAGACGGTTATGTGTGCAGGAGACAGAAGCAGCAGAACCAAGAGAAGGAGAAGAAAGGTAAGTTTAGGGAAGTCTGATTTCCAAATGTGCCGTCTCTCGTGGGTGCCGGCTTTTCAAGCTGCTGTGTTGCAGTGTTCTGCCAGGGCTGCTGCCGCCGCCGCCACCGCCGCCGCTGCCTGAGATAGCTGTCAGAGGTATTTTGGTGTGATATCTGACAGATTTGCTAAAGATACTCGTCTCAAGTCACTACTCTATATGTCGTTAGTTTAATGCACAGTGACATGACCAATTATAGCGAGCTCCGTGCTCAAATAGCATGTCAAAACCTGTGTATCAATCCATTAGATTCTGTCTCCCATCACATTAAGTGGTACCTTTAGCTATCTGTGCGGCATTTAAATAAAAATGCTGACAGAATGGAAAATCTGCATGCACTGTTCACAGAGCTGATGTCTCCTGGAAAAAGAAAACTGCCTCTCTCAATCTCTCTCTCTCTCTCTCTCTCTGTCTCTCTTTGCTCTGCCACAAGAGCACAAAATGCATAAACAATACATCTAGATAATGGCCTGCATTGTTTACTTAGCATTGAAAATGTATTTGTGCAAAACTCTAAAATGCATTTAGAGGGAATCATTCACTCAGTGTAAAGCCATTCTGACACCAGGGTGCTCTCTGAGGCAGGGGAAGTGTCATAACAACATCATATATCACACAATCAATTGGAATAAAACAAGGTGATGTATACCACTTGGAACAACCCGCTGGATTTGACCAGTACTTTCTCCACCATTTTTTTTTTTTTTTTTTTTTTTCCCATCCTTCTCCCCGCAGCATGCAGCTTTGTTGCCGGTGACAGTCAGTGGGTGGGCAGAGGTGTGTGATTTAGTGCAGTTAGTCCTAACGACCCCTCTGTCCTTGTGACGGAGACACAGCCTCGGGGCGTTGGCATGGCAGACAGGCATCGGACCGCCTGGCACCTCGCCTGGCACCATGCGTGGCAACGTGTCCACACTCTGCTGCCAGTCTGATGGATTGGCCCCGTCTCTCATGCCACCTTCATGAAATCACTTTTTGATTTGTTGTCATGTTTTTTTTTTTTCTTGCCACTCGGGTTTTTTCACGAGTGAGAACACCCTCTGGTCAGGTATTACAAGAGTGATTAAATTAACCTTCCATAAATCAGCATAATGCAGAGCATTAACTGCGTATGTGTGTGTTGGGGAGAGAGAGGTACCAAGGTGTGTTGAGGAGGTCAATGTCAAACGTCCGTCCACGGCCACTATGTGAAACACAGTTGCCCTGTGGTTAGGGCTGCTCTTTTCAATGTGCCATTTCAGAGGAAACACATCAATAAGGTGCGATTACAGGGCTGACAAAATTAATTCTCCACTGTCATATCGCAAAGCTGGGGTTTGAGAGTGCTCTGATCAAGTTGCATTAGCGGGAAGTGACTTGATGATTTGGAGCGGAATCAAAATCCATTTGAGTCCCCTTCTGTTTGACTCAGGCGCCATTATCATTCAGAAGCATTTTCTTATAAGGTACAAATTACATTTATAGGTGCATTTTAATCTTAGCCCCTGGATTTAAAACCCTCTCTGCTTGAACTACGCACTACGCTGTTCCTTCCTGCTGCCAGTGTAGGAGCCCACATCAGAAGACAGGGTTAAATGATCTGTTTTCTTTTGAGAAGATCAAGGACAGAGCGATTTGTATAGCTTTTCTCAACTGATTCTAGTATTTTTAAAGACAAAATGAATACTATGTGTATAGTATTAGGTATATAATCTAGAAAGAAGGTATCCCGGTTAGGTTTTTTACACTTGCATATGCATAAATATAACATAATGGATGTGGTATGTAATATTAACTCTAATAATAATACGTGCCTTGAATGGGACTTTGTCCTCTTTACAGAAAATGTCCCATATTGCAAAAACCTTTAGTGAACATCTTGCAGAGTTTATTCATTCTTCTTCATTCCCAGTGGTTAAAGAAGCGGACTTGAGTCCGCAAGGCCCCCGGTTCGAATCCCCCTACCGCCAAGTTACCACTGAGGTCCACTGAGCGTGGCACCGTCCCCACTCACAGCTCCCTGTGTCCTCAAAGCTGCCCACCGTCCACTTTGGTGATGGATTAAATACAGAGGTCACATGTCGTTGTGTGCAGTGGTGTGAATCACAATGACAAGGAGTTTGCTTTCCTTTCCTCCTTTCCTTTCCTTCATTCCCTTGTCTATTACTGTGTGCTAAGACCCAGCAGGCAGCAGTCTCCACATTTGCCACCCATATCACACTGCACTAGTGTTGATGGTTGAAATCTCTAACTATTTTAAGAGGGAGCATCCGTCATATATATTTTTTTATTCCAGGGTCTCACTGGAGTTTCATTTTTTTTTTTGTTTTTCATCTAAGAAAAATCAGTTAGTTGATTAAACTTGCTTCAAACTCTAAAAGCAAATTTAAAAAAACTAATTATTATATTTTTTATCTGCTTATGCATTACCAGGTGACGGGGCAGCAGTCTCCACCTAACTGTGACTCAGGAGCACCTCAGTGGAAACCTGCTTGCAGACCCAAGTCAGGACTAAAGCTTCAGGTTCTAATCCACCAGCTGCCAGGTTACCACTGAGGTGCTCTGATCATAGCTCTGCCCAAACCCCCATAACTTCAGGTGGACTCACCACCCACAGGAAGGCTCATATTATGGAGCAGTGTGATTTGGGTGTCAGTGATGGAGACGGTAACGATAAGAGAATGAAGATGAATGAATGAACGGACTGCTGTCACAGTCTGTCCTCTGTGCAGTGGAAACTTCCACCTCTGCTCCATCACCTGAAGCCCCGCCCACTAATCAACACAACTGCTTTCACCTGCTCCACCCCTTCCCAGATTGTCATGACTCCCATGGCTGAAGATCCGGCTCTTGTTTTTCTCATCGCTTCTCTTCTATGGACTGGACCAGACTTCACTGTGTCTCTGCCCTGGTAAAACCAGCAGTATTTTGTCTTTGACTATGATTCTAGTTCTGTTCACTTAACATCCCAAGTTACCTGTTTGGTGAAGTAAATTCAGACCTGGTTGATCTTATCAAATTGTTCCTTAACCACCTAAAGAAACAGGGCGTGGAGAAATAATAAATAATAATAAACAATTTTTATGAAATAACATTAAAATGTATCCTATCAATGTCTGTGCAACCAGGTGTTCCAAACTTCTGGACTGGGGACCCATATCTGGCCGCTGATCTCCCGGCCCTTTCACAATTTGGTTTTGCTAGAGGATTTTCTTAAGGTAAAACTTTTTTTTTTCATTGTCTTTCAACTTAATTTCAATCTGAAATACAGCTGTTTGCAATTTATTATTAAATTCATAGTTTTGTTTAAAAAAAAAAAAAACATTCATAATGACAGTAACAGCAGTGGTCCTCTGCTGTGTTCTTTCCTGAACAGGAAAATAAAATTCAAAATCAATGTTTGGTTGGTAAGACGACACTGTCAACAGCTTCTAGGTCCTTACTCCAAATATGAGCTTCACAAATACTGATCCAGGAGCTTGAGCATAAGGAATGTTTGGTGCAAATGTACTTTATCAGGTTTTTGTGGTCACATGCTGGACCATTCTTTTCACAATAAAAGTTTGCTGGTTCAATCCTCTGGTTTTCTGTGTATTTTTTTTATACATATACTGTGTTTGAACTGAGTCTGTTCACCTTGTACCAGGTAATTTGTGTTTCTCACACAGTCCAAAACCATCTAGAACTTGACCAATTAGATGATTAGACAGTGTTGGGGTGTTTTAGTCTGAAGGGTTGTCAGTCGTGGAGACTTCTGCCACTGAGGTGGATAAGTTGGCCATTAATTATAATTAATTAATACAATACCTTAAACCTGTACTGGTTTTTGGCAGCTTCTGCATATTAGGTGTTCTTACTGATGAAGCTTGATAGATGTTTCCTGAGCTTCTTTGGGTGAGTTGACCATATATGCATTGCTGTCCATTATAGATGAGTGACATGTGAGAGTGGCTCCTCCTTTAATTGAAAACGTTAACTCAAGCATAAAGCAAAAATGATAATAGAGTTAGTCTGAATGGTAGTTGTCTCTTCTCGTGTCTTTCACCTGTTAATACAGGAAGTCCATTTTCACCCTGTAAACTTCAAAATATTTACAGTATCAGTAATGTCAAATATAATTTCTCTGTTTTTGATATTTATTTGTATGTATTGAAATATTTTGGTTATGGGATAACCACCTGTGGGAAAGGCTCTTGATGTGGTTCTGTGTGATTTGCGTGGCAGTTGTGGAGACTACTGCCCCTGTAACAATGAATGAATGAATTAATGAATGAATGATGGCTATTAATTATAATACAATGTCTTTAACCTGTACTCTTGTTTTTGGCAGCTTCTGTATATAAAGACTTCGTACTGGTGAAGATTTGAAGATGTTTCCTGAGCTTCTTTGGGTGAGTTGACCATATATGCATTGCTGATCATTATAGACAGGTGACATGTGAGAGTTGACTCTGCTCCTTCAACTGAAAATGTTAACTCAAGCATAAAGCAAAAATTACCATTGGATCAAGAGGTTATAAGAAAAAAAAAACACATACAGGTTTGACTGCAGTTTGTTTTCATTCATTCATCTTCATCCTCTAATCCATTACTGGGTCTTAGAGGGCTGCGGTCTCCACGCCTGCCACCCAAATCACACTGCGCCACACTGTGAGCCTACCTGTAGGTGGTGAGCCCACTGGAACTATTTATTTTTATTATTTTAATCAGATTCAGTCAATGCATTTATGCAAAGGTTCGGCAAAAATGTAGAAAAAACGCACTGTTGCAGAGCGCACGGTATAGAATACATTTGCATCAGCTGTTTGTCACTGTGCAGCATGTTGACATGTGTGACAGACCAGAGGCCAGTCTTGGTACTGCACCCTTCCTTCAGCAATCCCGGTAAGGCTTGCTCCAGCTCCACCTGTGATCCTCAGATGGATGGATCCATTAAAGTTTCATAGTCCTACTGATAACCACCACCACCACCACCACCGCCTTCATTGTCTTGAAGTATAAGAGAATTATAAATAACAGACATTATGAAGAAAGTGACAGTGTACTTAGAACAGGCTCCGCTGACAGACTTTCTTTAATTTTCAATGACTTATCTGACTGATTTATTCAGATGGATAAATGTTTAAATAGTAAATCCAAACATTTGCACCTTAGATCTGTCTGTTTCTCCTCATGAAACCCTTTTTTTTTTTTTTGTCTTCGGTGCCTTCTGCGTCCTTTATGAGAATTTCCTGACAGCTTTGTCCATTCGACAAGGGCAAACTCAGGACATCTGCTTCCCCGCTTCACAAGAGACGTGGCGGGGGATTCTGACACGCGGTGTCAAAATAATCTGACGAGACAAGTTGCATGTTTTATTGGACCGTTCAAAAATGTGCCACCGTCGCTGTGGCTCGTGTCATCTGTACATCACTCTGTCTTCTTCCGGGTGTTAAAATGGATTGTCCTGTAAAACCAAAAGGAGAGGGACGGTGAGAGAGAGAGAGAAGGGACCCACAACCTCTTTGGACGTGGGACGTGTCTGGAGTTGGCAGGGGACGCAATTGAGAGTGACACCCTTGGTCGGAGCTGCCAAACTGCCACTTCCTGTCCTCTTTATTCACACATAACAGGAGTTTAAAGTGGACATCTGAAGAGCGGAGAACAGACATGTGTCTTCTTGTAGAGCCATCACCTCAGACTGTCATTATTGCGGTTCACCACCGCGACTGTCAAAATCCTAGTCCGACACCCATCTGGCAGACGGGGAGGGGGAGAAAAAAAAGGGGAGAATGACAATAAGGCAGGATGATGTGCAGAGATGTAACGTAGTGTCATCGTTTGTGTTGTGAGCGGCGGCGACATAAAACTTTATCTGCCGTCTTTGTTGCCTTTGTTAGTCTCCGCCGGTGCGTTGCGTTTAGGAGTCCTCTGTGGTTTGGGGTTAGATTTGAAGGAATTTGTCTCATAATTCTGACGTTTTGACTCAAACAAGGCCGTAACTTTGTTAGGACCCCTCCCTCCCACCTTTGTCCAACCCTCTAATGGCTTTGTTTGCCACCTCTGCAGCATCTCTAATAACACTGAAATGGGTCACTTTCCCCAATACAAATGAGATTCAAAGTCATGTGTCCACCTGCAGGTTTTCATCGAGCCCCCGTCCCCTCAGGTCAAGTTTGTTTTATTTCTATGATATGCCTGTCTCCCCTGCGCTTGTTTTACCACCACATCCATCTCTGCCCCCCTCCTCCTCTCTCTCTCTCTTTCCCTTTTTGCACTCCCTCTCTCCCCCTCTCTCTCTCTCCCTCGCTATTTTTCTCTGCGACCAACAAACTCTTACTCTGGCACAAGCACACATTATCCTTGGGCTATTACCAGGATAAGCCAATTTGATCCATTCAAGGCAGTGGGATGTCATTTTATTCATATATTTTCAAGCCCAGTGACTTTATTAAAGGCTACTGCTTCAATCTATCCTGAATGGATGAATGCACTCCCTGATGAAACAGAGGGAAAGTAAGGCCCACCCAGCCTGAAATGACCACGGCCAATCAGCCTGTCATTTCCTCCACCATGTTAACAGATTCTGGGTTTCATTTGCAATCGAAAAACAGCTCGGTGATACTGCGGTTTTTGGCACAATGTTTTCCGTTCTGTGGTGAAGCAGGAGACGGGCCTGCCTCCCAGTGACAAGAGAATGGCTGTTGAGACTTTCAGTTCCGTATAAAAAAAAAAAAAAAAAAATTAGATGTTACAGTCAGTGGAAGCACAGAGCAGTGAAAGTTGGAGAGGAGACAAAAATGTATCTGTTCATGCCAACTGGTGTCCTGACCCTCCTCCAGGCTGCCATTGCCTTCTGTCAGGAGAGGGAATTAAAGAGCTATTCACTAGACATGAAGGCTTTCACTGCTTTTTTTTTTTCTTTCTCCTGACCAGAAATCATCTCATCTTCTTCTGCTTGTAGGTCAGATGTGGTATCTAATAGCACCACCCCACTCCACCCCTGCGCTGCCTCCGCTCACAGTTTATGTAGATAAAAGGTCCTGTCTCTTTAAGGTGAATATGGTAATGCCAGAGTGCACAAAGCCAACTAGTCTTCAGAGCAGAGGAGAAGGTCAAACTGAGTTCAGAGTGAGTGCGATGACTGATGGCTGCAGTGAGGCGCTGCTGTCTGCTGCTTCCACTCAAAGACCAGGTTGTGTGTTGATCAGGCCCAGTTGGTACTGGACTGAGGACGACGAGGACTGAACTCGTGTCCTAATTCATCGCTGTCTTCATTATGTCAGTGTTGTTACCCATGTCAGGTGGGAAAAGTTGCACAGAACCTGTAACAACTAATCAACCTCTTCATTTCACTTTATTTGTAAAAAAAAGGTTTTTTTACTTTTATACGTTTTACTGGTGGAAAATTGTATTTACTGCCACCTTTGGGCAGGTTTGGACACTCTGTGATACTTTTTCTAAAGGGCAAGACATAAGAAAACAAAATACTAAATGATTGAATATCAAAGTTAGGGTTCCAGGCAGGTCAAAACTTTTCAATTTGAGGTCTGTATTTTCATTTTTTTTAATTCACATTTAGCTAATATGTTATGCATTATATTCTGGATATTTGGTTTGCTTATCATTAAAAAGAGATGTACAAAATAAATGCAAATCTTTATAAAATATACTGTGTATATAACACAAAAACATTGTAGTTTGAACAGTGAACAGTGAGATGTATTACTTACTTTAAAAAGTTGTTTTAACTTTTTCTAATAATATAAATTATATATATATACACACACACATACATACATAAACGCACATGTATAATAACGCGGACATCTTTCCTTCATTAAAGAAGATATCTTTATCCATCAATGTTTTTCATCAGTAACTTTTACTATTTTTTTCATGACTGACCGTAGTGCAGTAGTTTTTCTCAACAGCATTAACAATTCTTCAGCCACATACTGATATATATTTTGACAATGGTGTCAGTCATCTTCACAGCCTTGAAATGATCTTGTCGGGGCCTTAAAATCTCTTCTTATGGTAGAAGTCCTGGAACATGTATGCGGAGCATTAATATGCAAGATGCTGTTCTTCTTGTAAACAGTATTTTTTACCATAATTTATCACACATACAGTACATTCTTTAATATCTCCCCTTACAGAGGCTCCAGTGGCAGTAATATGGGGCCATATTGGATTTAACAAAACAAGACGTGACTAAAAGAAGGCTTTTATTTTATTGTTGTTGTAGCAGCTGTGCCTAAGGAATGCTTGCTGTTTAATTATGAATTTACATTATACACTAGTGTGATTTTTGCTCTAATTTTACAATAAGATAAAATAAGCCAACAACTGGATTTGGCAGTCTAGAGCTAAATGTTAATGATAAACACTATATTTTGTGTTTATATATGTATTACGTGTATTTGTCCTGAACAGTTCCGTACTGGAAATTTGGCTTGAAATAATGAAATGATAAAGGCACCTTATTAATGAAGAGAGGGAAAAGAAATCCAGAACACAACGGTGACCAGAGCCAATCTCTGTTCACTCCAGTGACAGGAACTTTTCAAATGACCAGGCTGAAGTGATCTATCTTGACTGAAAACAATAAATATATTTACCTATAGCAACTTTCACGGATACAGCGCCCCCATGATTACCACCAACCCTGACGGGAGCTGGTCTTACTCTAAAGCCACTCAACAGTATGACGTCTGCTTCAGTTCAGACACTCTGAAGAGCTGTCTCTTATACACATCTAGATGTGTATAAGAGACAGCATTCTTTAATATCTCCCCTTACAGAGGCTCCAGTGGCAGTAATATGGGGCCATATTGGATTTAACAAAACAAGACGTGACTAAAAGAAGGCTTTTATTTTATTGTTGTTGTAGCAGCTGTGCCTAAGGAATGCTTGCTGTTTAATTATGAATTTACATTATACACTAGTGTGATTTTTGCTCTAATTTTACAATAAGATAAAATAAGCCAACAACTGGATTTGGCAGTCTAGAGCTAAATGTTAATGATAAACACTATATTTTGTGTTTATATATGTATTACGTGTATTTGTCCTGAACAGTTCCGTACTGGAAATTTGGCTTGAAATAATGAAATGATAAAGGCACCTTATTAATGAAGAGTGGAAAAGAAATCCAGAACACAACGGTGACCAGAACCAATCTCTGTTCACTCCAGTGACAGGAACTTTTCAAATGACCAGGCTGAAGTGACCTATCTTGACTGAGAACTCTTTGTTTTCCTAATGGTAGCTTTTTTTTAACACATACACATTTTGTAGGGAGTAACAGGTGATATATTACAACTGTGTTGTGAATGGTGAACATAACGTCTAAATGATGTGTATAAACGGCAGTGAATATACAAGTAGATTGTCAAGAGTGCAAGTACTGTAAATACATATAGAAATATATATACACTCACTAATACACACATGTATGCATACTAGGTCGCATTGACTTTTATTAAGCAACCAATATAGACAAAATGTGTTTATGTGTGTATGTGTGCATATATATATGCATATATATATATATATATATATATATATATATATATATTCTCAACACACATACTCTATTATAAGCATACTAGATTACATTAGCTTTTTAATGTCATTTATATTACCCATATGTATGCTGTATATATAAAAATATAAATAAATATCCACAAACATATATATAAATAAAGAGTGTACATATAGGTATTATTATAAATATATACACATATATATACATACATAAGCATGCTGAATCACAGTGTTTTTTTAAGTTTTATAGACTATATATAAATATTTCCATAAATATATTTTAGACTGATAAATATGTACCTATATGCAGTTTATATATGTATACATACAGTATATATAAAGTGTGTACATATAGGTATTATTATAAATATATACACACATATATACATATATAAGCATGCTGAATCACAGTGTTTTTTTTTAAGCTTTATAGACTATAAATATTTCCATAAATATATTTTAGACTAATAAATATGTACCTATATGCAGTTTATATATGTATACATATATACATATAAATATACTGTATATATCAGTACTGAAATTATTGACGTGCCAATGTGGGTGAAGAGCCAAATATATTGACATCTATGCTGTGACTCAAATAAAGCTTTGACAGCAGGCATTTCCTGCTATTGCCAAAAAAAATCAAGACTTTTTATTTTAACAATAATCCGGTCGTAAACCCGAGGCTCCTCCACCTGTAGAGAGCAGAGCTATGCGGCGGCAGCACATGTGTTTGTGACAGTCTGAATTCATCTTCTCTTCCCTCTGACAACGTCCCTCCTCCTCTTCCACCTCCTCCACCCTGCTCAACTATCAGATCTGTATAGTTTTGCAAACCTCTGCGGTGATGTTGTCAGGCTTCTTTCTGTGAAGTGGCCCCGGCCATAAAACAACAGTGACGTGAGTGATTGATCCAGCAATGAGGATGGCAATACTCCTCTGCATCAATATGAAGGCAGCCTGCGGGACTGGAGCCCTTTCAGACAGCTCTCTGTTTCTCCTCAGAGGAAAAATCCATACACAATTGATGGCAGTTCAAAGAGAGGCTTTATTGTGGGATATCAAATAAAACATCAGAGAACACAGGGAACGAGAGGGGAGAGAGAGAGATAGAACCAAAGAGTGCACGCGAGTGAGAAACGGATGAGAGAGAGAGAGAGTGAGTGTTAAAGAGGAGGAGGCAGAAACTGCGATCTGCATTTTCTCTTTATCTCCTTTTTGCACCTGAATGGTAATGAAGTGGCTTAGAGGAAATGGAGAGACTTTACTGTTTGCAGGAAGCGCGTGGATGTCAACAGTATCTATGGCACTATTACGCCATATAACCTTAACGCAAAAAAAAAAAATTGCACGTGTGCAGATATGGGCGGCAGGTGATGGCACGCAGATGTAGACGACGTAGATAGGCTGAAGGTGTGAAGTATTTATGGGGTTATTTCAGGGTATAAGAGAGAGAAAAAGGCACAGGAGAAGGAGAGATACCAGTGGTTTCCTGTCTGTTCTCTGCAGCCTGGCCTCGGGCAAACTCCGTTATGATTTCATCAGCGCTGCTTCTAATTCACTTACTTAATGAAATACATAATTAACACTGCTTAATTTTGGTAGGGACAGTTTTGACTGAAATCATTTCCTGTGGCCACTGTTGCTATAATTGGATGTGTTTTTCACGCCCAGTCAGGACCTCTGGTTCGCAGCCACGGTTTCTCGGTTTCCCCTTTAATGTGGTTAAATACGAGGACTTATGGATTCTTTTTTATTCCTTTTGTCACGTCGTTCATCAAGATTTGGCACAGACTGGAAAACAATTGGGCGGCGGTGATTGGATTTTAATCGATGTTTGGGATGTTTGAGCTCGAGTTACATTTATTAGTGAAGAATTTCTGGAAAAAGAAAGTCTTTTTTTTTTCAGTTTTGACAGATCACCCTGATCAGATTTGGACCAAACCAGAACAACACTTGGTTTTCATTGCAGACTTGGAAGAATATTTTCTATTCTCCCTCCTCTCTCTCTCTCCCTCTGTTTCTCGTCTCTTCCCTTGCTCTTTGGCGGTGATTGATCAGTCTGTCAGGTATGATGGGGCATCATGGCGTTAGAGCGGGTTTACATCTCTGTCATGTGACTGCAGCAGATGGCACAGCTGAGTATTAGAGAGGGTACACCTGCTGTTTGCTCTCCTGCTTCCTGCTTTACTGCTATCAAATACCACCAAGGGAGAGCAGAGGAGCGGGAGGGAGGTAGGAAGCGAAAGGAAGGGGAGAAGTTATGAGACAGGAGGCTTCCAGTAGGAAAAGAGCGAGATGGAAGACAAATGCGAGGCAATCACGAGAGGAAAATACGAACAGAAACGACCGAGGTGGAGACGCGTGGATGTAGACGAAAGGGATGAGCTCAGACTTGAAGTGAAGGCGACGGATCTTCGTCATCTTTGCCTTTTTGCAGAATTACGTGGTATCCAAATGAGAACAAAATACCTGCGTTTTGCCACATTTGTGGGTGTTACATAGGGTCCTCAGACATAAACCTCAGTTTTGGGGGATTATGGGTATTGGGAAATAAGGTGTTTGGACAATATTGGTAGAAATCTGAAGTTAATGTCGAACATCCCTACTTACATCATTCCATGCCGCTCTGCTCTGCTCTCTTTCCTCCTTTCTCGTGGACCATCATAAGGCTCAGATCATAAGCCCATAATGACAGGATGTGGTCGAGGATCCATTTAACACCCGTTCCAGACCAGTGGATGAGTACAGATGAGGGCGAGGAGGGGAGTTTGGGGCGGGGGGTTTAAGAGACACACAAAGTAACTATGAGTGATGGCGGAGCCCGGTGTCTCCGAGGGACATCCTCTTTGTAATTCTCTTAGTGTAGCATAATATCATTTATCCCGCAAATAGACATATGACCCTGCAATAGCCGTGTCACTCGGAGTTCAGGACTGTGGGAGTGCACGCAGAGGGCAGGACGCACACACTGCTAATTGAACAAAAAAACGGGTTTGTGCCGAGGCATTAGGATATGAGTGGCGCACGCGCACAAAGGCGGTAGCACCGAGCTAGAGATAAGGAACAACATTGACACACAAACACATCCTTATTACCTATGCACAACAAGCGTACCGTTCTGGGGGGTGCAGGGTTAGGGGAGGGGTGGGGGGCAGTGCTGACTAATAGAAGCTCTCAGTACGACCCGCAAACATTAGTGTGTTATCAGTGATAAATTCCGCCACACCTTGCCACCTTGACAGCCGTCCAACCATCAACCTCGTCAGCTGCTATCTGCCCTCTACAGCCCCGCTGCCGGGCTGTTTGGGAATGAGTGGCAGGTGTGTGTAAATGCTGGAGCCGATATGTCACAGGCACCAATCTGCGGTCCCCGGGGATTCTACCGGGAGTTCAGCCCGAGTATCACACGGCGGAGAAAACAATTTCTGGTGCCAATACTCCGGCGCAGATGAGAAATGTTTTAATATTTGCCGCTGCTTTATGGCGGCGGCGGTGACAGTGATGGAGAAAATGTCAGCTTTTTCCACCCTTAAATGCCACTCTTTGTCTCAGTCTGTTTCTTTTCATTGATCTCTGCCTCTGCCTGGGAATCAATAAGGTCCGCCAAACAGTTGCTTGTCTGAGAATGCATTGCCGTTTCTCCTTCTCCCAACCTTTGAGCGATGTGGGATTTCGCGGTGTACTTTCTTTGCCTAATTAGTTAACCAATACGGGCCGGGCTTGTGTACGGCAACAAGCACAAAGGGGTAAATAGCAGCGTTATTCCACGGCCTATTTAGCTGTCAGTCACTGGAAAGAATGCGCCTCGCCATCGAACTGCAGAGGTGTGCATGCTCACTTTACTTTCTTTGGCTATGAGTTGTGTTTTGTCGGGAGTTTTTTTTTTTTTTTTTTCTTCTGTCAAAACACAGAAACATTAGGTCTGATAATAGAAGCACAAAAGGAGACAATATCTTTTTTTTTTTTTTTTCTTTTTCCTCTCCCTGCAGCTACTTCGGGCCCGGCAGTGGGTAGTCGATACTAAATGACCCGAACTTGCCCTCCCCCGGGGGTAAGGATACGGCCTATTTAGCTGTCAGTCACTGGAAAGAATGCGCCTCGCCATCGAACTGCAGAGGTGTGCATGCTCACTTTACTTTCTTTGGCTATGAGTTGTGTTTTGTCGGGAGTTTTTTTTTTTTTTTTCTTCTGTCAAAACACAGAAACATTAGGTCTGATAATAGAAGCACAAAAGGAGACAATATCTTTTTTTTTTTTCTTCTTTTCCTCTCCCTGCAGCTACTGCGGGCTCGGCAGTGGGTAGTCGATACTAAATGACCCGAACTTGCACTCTCACGGGGTTAAGGATAATTCAGTCAGGGTTGTCACTCAGATGCAGCCCCTCTTCACTTCTCCCCTCTGGTGCTGTCACAAAAGGGGAAGAACAGAAGAGATAGAGCTGTAACAGTTTAGGGCTTGACCAGGATGGTGGATGTTCTTCATCGACCGTAGCCCTTAGGAGTAGACAGTAACTGGAGCCTGTGGCAAACCCAATCAGATATCTGAGATGTCACTTATATAGACAGAGGGGATGATTTAAACAGGCTGTTATTTTCCTTTTCTTTTTTTCTTTTTTTTTTTTTTTTTAAAGAAATCACAGATATTTCACCGAGAGACTGAAAGGCACAGACTTACTTGGGCGTCTGACAACAGTGGATCCATTTAGCTGAATCGTTAATTCTGGGGTCATTCAGAGGACATGAGGGAGAGTGATGATATAATATAACGCATCACTTCCCTTACATGTCGACAGGGCAGACAATTAAAGGTTTGTTCTGGCAAGAAATGTCTCCCATTCCTGGGGGTTGAAGGAGGAAGAAGGGAAGGGGACATGAAAACGATCCCTCGTGAGACTTGAGCGGACAACGTAATGTGTTTATGGGCCCATGTCAATACAGCACGCATGCACGGGTGCCGCCTCTCGGTCTGCGTTGTTGGTTTTTGTGCTGCACGGAGGACAAAAGCACCGACGACTCACGCGCCCGTAAAATGTTACCGCAGTAAATCTTGTAATTCTCTTTTTTTTTTTTTTTTTTTTCGCGACGAAAGGAAACAGATGTACAATACCTGGAAACAGCAGACTGTACGCATGGAGGTTAATGTGTAAGGCAAACACACGGCATCAAGAGCTTTACAGCTCACTTTAACAATTTTCGTGTTTTCCCTGCAGTCCACTAGTGAGTTCAGTCAATATTTACAACACAAACAGCTTCTTCTCAATCCTTCTCCTGACCTTTCATGTTATCCTGACTTGTCAGCGTACAAGCAAACAAGTTGTTCACCTGCGACGAAGGGAACGGAGCTTTGGAGCAATCAAGGCTGAGCGGTGATTTGAGACTAGTGGGGAGTTTTTACACCTGGTGAACTTTGTGTTTATGAGAAAATCAATACCGCCTTCATATTTGTTCATGATACAGCGGTTAAAAACTGCTGGAGCCTGTGTACCTCAGAAAAAGGCACAGAAACTTTGGAGAGAAGGTAATAAAAAAAAAAGAAGGGAAAATGTGGACCTAGTAAATAAACACAGGTTTTCCTAATGGAAAAACATTTCTTGACAAATTGCTGATCATCAGTCCCCATCAATTTTATTTTTATTTTCAACAGTTATTGACAAACATTTGTCAAAGTACCATTTTTCTTAATTATTATAATTTTGGCCAATTGGTTTGTTTCAAACAGAAATGGTATTTTAATGTTTTTAGTGTTGGGATCCACCTTAAAATTGTTGTTTCCAAAACCCCAAAAAACAAAAATTATATATATTTTTCCTGGAAAATACCTTGTCATGTAATAACATGTTTAACAACAATAGGTATAATTTTTTTAAATACCAAATCCTTTGGTTTCCCTTAATTCTGCGTCAACATCCCTTAACTTTGCCTTGAGACTCGTTTGTTTCTGGGTCAAGCAAAAAATGTTGTCTCACGGGATTCTAAGAATGTCCTCCCATCTATACACAAGAAGTGGCAAATATATAATGTTTGTTCGCATTACTGTAGTCTAACTAGACAGGCTGTATATAATGAATTTTTGCCCTTTTACAATATTTAATGTTGACCAGTCCATCATTAACCTGGACAAATATATTGATATTATGTCTGAAACTAACATTTTCCACATTGACAGACTCCAATATTGACCTCTTATTGTTGTCTTTGAGATGTGACAGTAGTTGGTGGTCAGTCCTCCCCATATAGTCTGATGGTCCACCCACTGTCTCCATTCAGTCAGTGAAGGTCACAGGAAGTCAACCTCATCAGGTCATTGTAGGCTACCATAGACTAGACTAGGAGACAATTGACTTTGACTGTAGACTACATGGTAATTTAAAGAACAAATAAAACCAGTAGCAGCATCAACAAAAATTACAGTTCAGTCATTGTAATGTATGAAAGCATGGGTATTATACCTTGTGTCATTGGTCGGCCGAATTTGGCAACCCGAATGGGCTGCATCTAGCCCTCGGGCCATAGTTTGACCAGGTCTGGTTTAAGAATACCTTTTCATTGGTATTGCCACAGTCTAATTTCCAGGAACCGAATGTGAATCTGTTCATGTTACTGTGTGTTTAGACACAAAGAGTGTTGTTGTTTTTCAAACCGTAACCTCTCTTTACTATGAGTAGGAAAAAAAAAAAAAAAAATCTGTGTGTGCTTTGTTTCCATGCATGCTTGCATCTGTGAGTCCATGTGTGTCCCACCTGGCATTATGTCATTTGGCTGCCCTATAAAAGGGTCAGGGGCTGACGAGAACCACAGAACGCACCATACTATATTAAATATTACAGGATTTATGAACCCTGTAAAAATGCTTAAGAGTTGATAGTTTATTACCAGTTATTTGTAAACCTCCTCAACAGAATTAGGAGGGGAAAAAAAGAGAATTGTTATAATTCTTGTTATAAAATGCCATAAATCTGAGTGGACGATAACGGATTGCGTCAGGATTGGCCAGAAAAATTCGAATGCGTACACGGTTAAATGGACCCAGTACAGTGTCCACTGTAAACCCTAACCCAATGATGCAGTGTGTTTACATGAGCTCAGTAGATCACTTCAGCTGAGCTGCTACAGCTTGTCACAGCAGCTCAGTGTCGGGTGACACGGCGTCACGTCGTCCCGGACAGAAATGGCCCGGTAACGTCTCTGCGGATGAACCGCAGGCCACAGTTCGTCCTTCCGCCGGAGAGAGTCCAAACGTCAGGCTGTCCTCGTCTCTGTCCGTCCACACCTGGCCACGGAACAACACTGAATGGCAGCCCATTAAGTCAATTGCGGGCGATGATCTCTGGTGTTGTTTCTTATTTGCTTTGTAACCGCGCTTATAGCACGTTATGGTTCAATTCCCAGAGGAACCACAAATCCCAGATGGCGCCTCTTGTGTAGCAGCCTGTGATGCAACCACGTACTTAATGGCGCCTCCTAACGCAGCCTGAGTCAATTGCAGAGACTCAGTAAATTTTCCCATTTTCCATTTGTTATTATTATTATTCACTTTGTTGCATTTTGTTAGTCTGTCTCAATGCAGTATATTACACAGTATTGTTTGCATGCTCCCACTTTAGTTTTTACATCACACTGTTGACACCATGTTGTGTTTCTAACTGGTCTGATTATTTTACTGCTAATGTTTCTTGCCTCATTGACTTTCATTGCAACAATGTCGACCGTCTCAAATCTCTGTGGCGACAAAGTGACGGCAACAGTCAGACTAACTTTACAACAAACACTGCAAAACTAAATAAATTGAATATAAAAATCATTCAAGAAATACATATAATATATGACTTGAATGGCCATTAGGTGCAAATGTATATATTTAGAAATTTTGGGGAGTTTCTTTACAGAATAAGTTAATGGGACAAGTATTATTAGTTGAGGTACATTGAAAATAAAATAAAACACAAAATAATATAATAAAATCAGAAGTTTAAAGGTGTAAATGTGCCACATGATCATGGTCAACGTTTTTCCTAGAATCATTGATTTATGAGAGGAAAGAAAAAAACATATATTGCTGGAATACAACGTGTTTCCCCATGTGTTTTGAGACAACATAATAATACTAACTTACTTGAAGTATTGTTAAAGATCTATCTGTCTCGCTATCTGTCTGTCTGTCTGTCTGTCTATTTATCTGTCTGTCTGCTTGTTTGTTTGTCTGTCTGTCTGTCTCTTGCAAAACACATCTTGACTTTGGACTTCCCTCTCATTAAAACAATGGTTTTATACTCTTTTTTTCTCAAAAAAGTAGTACTTAAATCTATTGTCTTATTCTAAATTCATATTAAAAAAAAAAACTCCCAGAACTAGTTATTATGACATAGTTCTAGAAGTCTATATCCAACAAGAAACTCTTCTTCGCCTTTAAATAACTGAAGACACAGGTCTGTCCAAGTCAGACTTCACTCACAACTCCATCCCCCTACAGGCCAACATACAACATGTAGTCAGAAAACTGTAAATGTATGACGTGTTTTGTTGTTTTTTTTTTTTTGTTTTTTTTGCTGTAGTTCATTGTGTCTTATTGTTTCTACTTAAGTCCTATTTTTACAGTTTCTTCTTTTGTCACTGAAGACAATACAGTTTGCTTTTACTCAGCTTGTATTTTTTAGAAGTTAAGCCTATTAAATACTACATGAATGACTGTATGGCCTTATCTGTGTTCAGCCTCATCCTCTTCTCCACAATCTGGTCAACGAAGGCCTTTTACTTGACTTACTCCGTGGCCTCAGGGATATGACTTATTGTTGATACAGAGCCTGTTTCATGAACGGACACTGTAATCACTCTATGTCAGACGTACGGCGCACACGCATTAACCCTTTCTTCTGTTTGACTGGCTGCCCGTGTATCAGTTTAATGTCCGCAGACTGATCCAGCCCACAGGGGCCGAGAGTTGGAGCAACAGTGAAATCTGAATAAACAATAGATTACACATGACGAGGCTCTGGATGCGGTCACATCCGCATGTGCGTTTGGGAGAAAGACACATACGCTGGGTGTAAAAGGATACTCTGAGACGACAGACGTTCGCCATGACTGCGCCAAGATGGAAAACAAGCCTGTCTTGGATTACATGATGGATTGATCCGGACTTACTCCCTGTGATTGCATATATTTTTACATGAGGTTCAGAATATCTACATCGGTGTTTCACAAACTTTTTTTCTGGGGACCCGTGACCCCCGACCCTTTGCTGGCAATGGACTGTATTGACCGTTATTGAACATTAATGAAGAAATGTTATTGTTGACCGAGTGATATCTTAACTATTAGTATTACTCACATTTTAAACAATGACAAACAGTGACTAAACCAGCAACAAATAACAAACAGCAACAAAGAGAAGTGGTTCCTGAACCTGTAAGAACAAAAAATAATTAATGTTACTGGAACAATTAATTACGTACATTATACATATATGTATATATGTATATATATGTATATATGTATATATATATATATGATACACATATGTACACTTTCTATATTATATATGTAATGTATGTAATTAACTGTTCGAGGAATGATAATATATGTATATATGTGTATATATTTACATACATGTATATTTATATATGTATACATTTATACAATTATATATATACACATATATATACAGTATATAAATATAAATTTACACTCACAAACACACACATATCCCATCTTATCTCTCAATGTCTACATTATACAAATATGTACAAATATACATATATTTGTGAGTCTGAAAGATTTTCCACATTGACAGACTCCAATATTGACCTCTTATTGTTATCTTTGAGATGTGACAGTAGTTGGTAGTCAGTCCTCCCCATATAGTCTGATGGTCCACCTACTCTCTCCATTTGGTCAGTGAAGGTCACAGGAAGTCAACCTCATCAGGTCACTGTAGGCTACCATAGACCAGACTAGGAGACCAATGACTTTGACTGTAGGATACACAGGATTTTTAACGTACCAGTATTGACTGATTACCATTACTTCTTAGATAAGCAATTCTGTTCTATATATACATAATATATATAAATATATATATATATAATTTCTCTTGTTTGGTTTCTGTTTGAAGCTAAGTGCCAGATGTTTCTGGTTTTCAGTTTCGTTCCTTGACCCACAGCCCTGGTCTCGACCGCAGGAACCAGTGATCTTCATTCACTCTTCCCCTCCCTCTAAGAATATCAGAATCTCTCTTTTTTGCATCTTTTTTTGGGGCCAAAGTGAATGACATCTGACCAAAGGCAGAACAATGGCTCGCGGTGTAACCTTTTGTCCCTTGATAAGTGGCAGCATCCTGGTATAGATTCTGCAACGATGAAGCATGAATAGTAATTGTTTACCTGCAGTTGGTACAATGTCAACAGACTAATCCATCACATGGACCTTGTCCACGTATTTATAGACGAGGGGAATAAATCAGGCGAATGAAAGTTGAAAAGACAAACACAAGGACACAAATAGGAGCCCGATACATAATCCTTTAAACATTTTTAATCAAGATGTCAGGAACAGGAGAGATGAATGAAGCATTCATCTATCTGTAATTAAACGTGTACATCATCATAATGCAGAAATAATGTGATAAACAGCCTGACAGTGATTTGCTGATACTCTTGCAGTAAATGATCGGAGCCTGAAGTGTGCATTGTAAAGGCTGAAGCTAAATGATTTGCACTATATTGTCATTAGAGTTTACATTGTAAAAGCTGATGCTGAGCGATATGAACTACTGTATATCTTCACGTGGAGGCGGCATCACTCAGTGCTGGGGAGTGGATTATTACTTTTGTCACTACAAAATGAACTTCCCGGTGATGTCTGAGGAGAGAGTTTTCCCAAATAGGAATGACGGGCGAAGTATTGACGTTGAATTACGACTCCAATTCCCAGAAACCCAAGGAGAGAAGGGAGAACAAGTGAGAAATATTTCTAGTAAATTGGAAATTGCTGCGTACTGTATCAGGTGACTGACGGAAGGTTCAGCCCTTCTGCTGAGAGGCAGTGACGCAGAGGAAAGGATATGACTATGATTGGGAAATTCTCTCCACTATTTCACAATTTTATATATATCAAAAAAACGCATGTAAGCAGTTTGTCAGCAGTTTTTATCACCAAATCACATAAAAATGGATGGGATGGATAGGAAAGAGACACGTAAAAGGACAGGGACTTGCAACAAAAAAAAGGAGGTCTTGACATTCTTTCACTGTGACATATGACTCTTTCTGGCTTCTTAGAGCTCAGAGGAGAAGAAAGGCCCTGACGGAACACTAACTTCCAATGTCACTGGACGTGTCTGTGTTGGGGCGGAGGCGGGGTACGAACGGGCGGGGATGGAGAGATTACGCTGAATGTCATCCCACCTCATCTCTCAATCATCCGCTTTCAATCCATCGTCGCCCTGCAGCTTCTGAGACAGCTCGGCGATGATGCCAGTAAAATAGGATCAATAGCATCGGGGGGAAAAAATGGAGCAGACAATCTCTTACCCCCTTGAACTTCTGCACCAGTGATTGATTTGTTCCCCCCGCCACGGCAGAGGAGATATCGGAGACAAGAAACACGTGTGTGGCCGCACATATGTTTACGCGCGTGTATGTGCACCTGCCTGCGTGTGTTGAGAGAATGTTTTCGTAAAAGTGTTGGTGGCTGTGTGTGCGCGCACCACGTGATTGATGATCCGAAGTGCACACACATCATCAGCAAGGCATTTGCGAGGTGTGTGAGTCAGGAGCTGTCATCCCCCTCAGTCTCCCCGAGCAGAGGCCTCGGCGGCTGATTTATAGTAAATCATTAAAATCTGCTTATTATTGCAGCAGCTCATCACCCTCCCCCCTTCTCTCAGTCCTTACAAACCTCAGCCAACCCCCAACCCACCCCAAAAAAAAAAAAAAAAAAAGAAAGCCCAAAAAAAAAAAAAAAAAAAAAAACTTCTAGCACCACTGGCAAGACGCTCACTCTGAATATCCTCTGACCACCGCACCGTCACTAAGTTATTCGCACAAAGCGGTGGTCAGCAAGTTCCCGGCATGTTAAATTAATTTTTGACACGTGTTAAAAAAAAATAAATACCCCAGATGTCTTGTTTCATAAGGAGTGGCCGGTGAAGCCAATGAGAGGATCTGGCCGAGTTCCTGCACAACAGCTGGGGCAGAGTCGACCATGTATCCATCCACGACCACCGCAGCGTCACTAAGTTATTCGCACAAAGCGGTGGTCAGCAAGTTCCCGGCATGTTAAATTAATTTTTGACACGTGTTAAAAAAAAATAAATACCCCAGATGTCTTGTTTCATAAGGAGTGGCCGGTGAAGCCAATGAGAGGATCTGGCCGAGTTCCTGCACAACAGCTGGGGCAGAGTCGACCATGTATCCATCCACAAATATGAAAGAAAGAGTGGAGCAGTGAAAGGGGCGGAGGGTGGAGGGGAGAGGGTGGGGGGTAAACTGGGCACTAATGCTCACATATGCATAAAACCAACACACACCTGCAGCTCTCGGCTGCCTCGCGTCTCCGAGAGTGAAAATGTGATGTGACTCGAACAATGACAGGTGTGTTTGTCAAGGATGTGGCTGTCACTTCAAATCAATGGACAGGAGCATCTTTCCGGGGGAGACTTTCCACTTCTGAGGCTTTGACTGGTTACACTGCGCTTCAGTGCAGGTTGAGGAACAGTAAGTTGTCAAAGTGGCTTTCAGGGAGCCCTGTTCGGATCTGGGCGCAGCCAGAGGAAATAAAAATTCAGGATAGAGTTGAGTTTCTGCTTTTATTTCATGATAAAACTCTACATAGGTTCCAGAGGCCATTAGTGAACAAGAAAAAACCATTATCTGGGCGTCTCTGCGTCTGATGATCATTAGCATGAACACATCCAAGAATCAATGTTTTAGAGACATAATATTCAAGCAAGTTGGGGAGGTAACAGAATAAAATGATGGTAATCGTTTGCACTGAATACCTAAAGTGAGAATCGCGACTCGTCTGTTGTTGTTGTTGTTGTCTTTTTTTTTTGCATTGCACGGTTTGTCAAATGCTTTTCAATTACAGCCTTTCACTTGAGGCACGATCGCATTCCCATGAAGTGATTTTAATGGAGGTTTGGTGCAATTGTTTGTTATGCGAGACAGGTCTTTTCAGCAGAAAGCGAAGAAGGGGGGGGGTGGGGGTGAGAGGGGCAGAGAGGAGGCTTGAAACGCGAATAAACTCCGGGTGACAACGCGACATCAGCAGATGAGCAAGGGAGTAGCTGCAGGCACTGAAGTAGTCGCTTCCTGTCACGAGTATTTAACCGGACAAGTGTATTGCACGATATGGATTATTCTTGTGTTTAAATGGTCAAACACGGACGCTGATCATCTCGACGCTCTCATTATTATTATTATTATTTTTTTTCTTTCTGCTGCTGCTGTTCCTCTTTCATCCACCTAAAATCTCTCTTTCCTCTGCCTGTCACATACAGTCTAACAAGCCTCCTTTCCGTTCTGTCTCTAAAGCTCCTGGAAAGCAGGAGCGCAGGTGCAGGACTGCAGGGCTACGGCCCAACAGACCCTGGATGCTGAAAGAGAAGAGGCACAAATGCAGAATTACAACACCTCCATTTCTCACACTGACATAATCCCCGTGTTTTATTTGTCCCCTTGTAATTCTTTTTATATCTCGGGCTTATGTTCTTTGGCATCTGCTCAATCCCAGCCATGGGACACAGGGCTGCAGCAGGCCCATATGTGTGCCTTGCTCCAGTTAATGCATATTAGTTCCTCTGTAACTGTGACTAAACTGGCACGTCTCAGCTGGGAGATGTGTCGGCTTTGACTGACAGCCCATGTCTGGATCTTGTACTGTGAGCCTCATGTAGTCTCGTCAAACACGGGCTCTGTCAAAGCAGCCCTCACTCTGCTGTCAAGCACTGGAGCCAGAGAGACAGAGAAAGACAGGGAGACAGAAAGCAGCAGAGGGTTCACAGCTCTGACCAGAAGTCTCCGAAACACCTTCAAATCTCCCATACTCCCCCTACATGAGAACTCAATGTCATGGGGGTAAATGTAGGGTTTGATTCCCGCATTGCGTTCGGATGGCCCTCCAGACAAACGGTCACTAGAATGACTTCAGGAACGGCGTGAAAAAAAAACAGCTCCGCATTAGGAATTCAGTGCCGTGTTGATGTATGTCGTCGGCGGAGAAAATCTGTTAGGTCTGTGCCATGTGATGCTAACAGTCTTAAATATTGTTTTCACAACTGTGCAAGCTAATTACCTTTAATTTTTCATCTGTGCTCCGAGGGTTGTAAGAGACTGTGATTAGTGATTCATTACTTCTCATTACCTGGCCTGTCAAACTGTTTCCTTTACTTATTCAGGCTGATTAGCAGAACATGGCCCGCCTCTGTCTCAGAGGCTGAGAGAGAGACCTCAAACATGGCACCGAGGTACGAAGAGTAACAACCGAAGATGAGGGCCGGGTTAATGACGAGCACACGGAGGATTCTAGAAGAAAAAGGGTTAATAAAAAGAGGGCTGTGTATTTTAGGACGATTGAATGATGTCCGTAGTTATCCGGCGTGCGTGTGTTTGCGTCAGCAGTGCGCCAAAAGTATCATTTCACTTAGGCTCAATTTAAGAAGAGCGTGGTTCTGATCTGAGGTCACTGGATAAATCCTACGCTGACAGACTCTGAGATGACATGTCTGCTGTTCCTCCAGAGCTGCGGTTATTTATAGCTGTCTGAGAATGAGGATTGATTTACAGCAGGTAAACAGGGCGCCATTCACAGCAAAAAGGTCAAGGTGAGTCAAAGCTTTGCTGGATAAAACACAGAGAACTGGCTTCACTTCTGCTCAAAGCGTGATGTTTACACAGAAACTGTGTGTTTAGACAGAAGGGTGACACAAACAAGTCCGTAAAAACGGGAGAAGACGAACCCTGACAAGCGGGGGGAAAAAAGTGTAAGCGTGACATTGACGTTAACCGAAACATTTATCACTATTAGGTGTAATTAACAAACTTTCACAGCATTAATTAAAAGGGTTCCGCTTTAAGGAAAACTGTTCCTAATTAGGTGGTTTGACAGCATGAGGCCTTAGGGATGATCCATATCCACAGGGTTGGGAAATGGGAACAATCTTACACCGAGCAGAGAGTTCAGGAGTGTTCCCTGCTACTCTACAACATCTCTACATTTACACAATGTTGGGCGTGAATCTGGTCTGAAACAGGAGGTATTGACATGTTTGACAGTTCTTCAATTAAACAGTCAGCCCGAGGGATGGGCCTTGTCTTCTGTCACGTACAGAGCTGAAGGGCGAGGGACTTAACAGCAGAGGTAGAGAGCAGAGAAGGAATTCGATGGGGGGGGAGATTACGGGTCACATTGGCATTCAGTGGATACGCATAAAAAAAAAAAAACACGCAGAGGCAATAAAAACTACACGGATATCAGGCCCCAGTCACCTGCAGACGCGTTTGTAGAGCACTACTTCCAAGAGACGAGAAGGTCTGAGAATGACAAATGTGTACCCAAAGAATCAGTGATTGGATCTGGGATTAGGAGGCCGCCATCGTCTCCGATGGGGGAACTGGCGGGATACAGACAGACAGACAAAGAAAGAGTCGGAAGGATGAGAGAGAGGTGGCAGGAAAAGGAGAGTGGAGGGAGGACGGTGTAAACCAATGTCAGGATGCCCTGGCAGGGTGGGTGGGATTTGACAGACACATCTCACACGGGCTGACAGCTCCATCAATAGCCCCAGGATGGCCCCTCTGATTGACAGCTAGCAGGTGGTGCATGAATGAAGTTGTCGGGCGAGCTGTCAGTCAAAGTCACATCGCCGCGGTTACAAGGCCGTGGCTGAACAAGCTAACAGCTGCCCAGGGTGATCTCTGGACGTGCAGGCACACCGATGGCACAGGAGGCTGAGGCAGCGCCAAACATGCTGGAATGGACATAGACGGTAGGGATAGGGTACAATAGCTGCGTTGATTAGGCCTGTGATACGCTGGTGGGCAGATCCTGTCGGTACACATGTGGGTAGTTCCGCCCAATAAAAAAAAAATCGAGGGAAAAGAGATTTAAGCGTACTATCAATGAATCTCTGCGGTTTTCCATTTCCTTGGTTCTCCTTAATTGAGCATTGTTCCAGCATGAGCGCATGAAGCATAGAAGTTAATGGGCAATAATTATATGTGAGAGAGGCTTTGTCCCTGGAGTGGAATATAGAACAAATGGAAGCTCCGATATGCAACATTCTACTTCATTACATCTGCCGCAATTAAAGGCTGAACATCTGGCACCGTATCCTGACAGATAGAGAAGACTTTTAGACTGGAAGGGAAATTGAGTGATATTTACAAAAATGTAACACAGGGTATTTACTGGATGAAAGAACAAGTGCTCCGGGCAGGCACGATACATTCTCCCTATTAGACAAGTGTTGAGCTGAAAGATGCTTGTAAACACAAGTAAATCGTTTGGACACTTCTGACAAAAATGAACGGCACTAAATACCCGAGCTACACTTTCACATCACAATGGACTTTATTATTATAGGCAGCTTCTTTTTGCTACAGATAAATACGTACTGTGGCTCTTCAAGTAAACACTGGAATGTACATCACGGTTGGTTAACTTTTTCTTTTTTTTTTTTTTCGACTTTTTTTTTTTTTTCTTCAATAATCTCAATCATTCTAACCCTTTAGAGGTGAAGCT